>MJUU01033319.1:182960-205153 GCA_002080025.1 Modiolus philippinarum | reverse complement strand
GCCTTAATAAAACTAAACATACATGTACATACCTAGTTAAGGGATAGACCATTTTGCCATATTCTTCTAGTAAAAACTTCTTTGAATCCTCATCTACTAGTATAATAAATGTCAAACCCATTTCACACCGAGTGACAAGTGTCTCGTATGTTTCAGGTTGAAGGTCATATAGATTGATACATTTGCTGACTGCATTCCTGTATTTAAGAAAAAGAAAGAACCTTGTTTTTTAATTTTATGCTACATGTATATAGAAACTTTTTTCACAAAAATGATATGTGCGAATCAAACACCGGAACATAAACCTTGGTCGGTTATCTCCCTGTACTAAGTTATATATAGGTAAAGTGGAGATAATTTTAATTTAAATATAAAAAGAGGTTATTGATATACTAATTAAAAATATCTCCACTTTGAACCATACAAAACTAACTCATCCTGTTCGTTTTTCAGTCTCCCTTTTAATTTTCTGGTACTGGCACAACAGTATTTGTTTAGGTATGATAGAAAATTCAAAATTTACAGGGTTGTCAATAAGAATACATAAAAAATATTGCAAGAAAGGGTCCAGATTTTCAAAAAAAAAAAATCAAAAACATTTGGCAGTAAATAAAGATAAAATAATTGTGGGATAGCTGGACAAATAAGGTTAGAGATTAGAATCTGTGATTTTTGTTCCTTATCTTTTTTTCATAAATTAATCTTCTGTATTAATAGTCCATTGATGACATTTTGAACATCTGAAGTACAAGTTACTTGCTGTTGAAGAACTTAAAAATATTACAAGCTGAAGATTAACAATTAAAGTATTATTCCAATGTTGTTTTTTACCTTGAATTGTATTTGGAGTTTGTCCCATGGACACATGTACAGACTCAATGTTTCCTTATATGCATTGATGTGGGTCTCGATGGGGTATAAGCGGGAAGCGGGATAAGCCTTTTTAAGCCAGCGGGAAACGGCATCATGACAAAAAAGTGCACATGAAAATGGGAAGAGATGTCGAGCGTGAAGCGGGAACCGCTCAAAATTTTGCCCGTGAAACGGGAAATGGTCGAATTTTTCAGAATGCATTGGGTGATTTGGCACTTTTAAGCTCATTTGGTGAAATGCGAATTGTCTAAAGTACCATCTGGGTAGAAAAGGGGGGGGGGGTAAAGATCAGCAACCTTTTTCACAAAAAATCTTAGGATTAAAATCAATCGTAAGTCTTTAACATTTCATATTGACTTACGATCAAAATTTGTCGTCAGATTTTTTGTGAAAAGGGCTGTAGAATTTTGGAAAATTTACATGATTTTCAAATAAAGCTCACTGGGAATGGGACCTATATTTGCCCCCTGAGATGAGGCTGATTATAAGTACTTACACTGATGGAGGTCTTGGTTTAAGTTTCCTTGGTATTTGGTCTTTGACTGCCTCTTCCTCTATGGCAGCCATCTTTTGTAAGAAGAATCCCATACCGAACATCAGAAATAATGACATGGCTATGGTCAGATAGGTAATGGTATCATAGCTATAAATAGAAATTATTTTTAACTCAACTCAAAGTTTAATTTACATGTATAACATTACAACACATTCTCTAATGGGCTTTCAAAACCAACATATTTTAAACTCTTCAAATCAAAATAAATCATGCATAATAAGTTTATGTGTATAAAAAAGTGTCTTGTTTGAATAGCATAAATGAAAAACCTTAAACACATGGCTGAAAAAATATATACATGTATGTATCCTCTGAGAAGTATCTTATGGCATAACATTATGGGTTCATGCATAGTATTTGTATACTTAAGAAATGGCTGTCATTTATTTTGAATTTATTGAACCACAAACTCATTTTTTGGCTTTTCACATTGAATAATCCCCTAAGTGGATTATGTAAAATGTGAAGAGCCAAAAATTGAGTTTATGAGTCAATAAACCCCAAATAAATTACAGCCATTCCTTAAAATTTAATAAAAAACTGTTTAAATACTCAAAAATATATTTTTTTCAGAAATTCTCTTTGTGACATCACATAAACAACAGCATTTGGTTTATTGGAAATAAACCCAAACTTTTTAACCAATCAGAAATTGTCTTACTTTCAAAATTAATTTATATATATGGATGTAATATCAAAAATGATAAAGTCACATTACCAAGAAACTAAAATTTAAGGTTAAAGGATGACTGTAAGACAGAAATGCAGTTTTTGAACAAAGTATAATAAAAGGCTAAGCCTAGTGCAGCATAATACAACCGCAGCATGTCGACCAATGAAATTTGAACAAGTGTAATTTAAAAGTGAATGCTGACACAGTTAAGAGCTTGACACAGTAACTAGATGGACACAATAAGAAGCTTGACACAGTAATTAGCTGGACACAAACTAGTCAACATAAGAAATACCCTTTTTAATCCCTGAAAGCTTGGAAACTGTAAGAGTTGCACTAAATTTGTTGGCATATGACTGACAGCTTACACCAAGATGAATCCAAAGGTAAAAAATCCCAAGAAAAAGCAAATAAAATAACCATTTTACATATTTTCAAAAATTACAATTTTGGCCTCTTTGACCCCTTATCGCTCTGAAACGGTAAGAGATATGTAAAATCTGTTGACATACTACCATTAGCTTACAACAAGAGAAATCTAAAGAAAAAATCACATCAAAATCCAATTTCAAATAAAGATTTAACATATATTTTGAAAAATTGCAATTTCAGCCCCTTTGACCCCTTATAGCTTGGAACTATAAGAGTTACAAAAAATCAGTTGTTGTACTACTGAAAGCTTACATAAAGAGAAATCTAAAGAAAAAAATTCCCATCGAAATCCAATGAAAAATAAAAATTTAAGGTTATCTGCACATTTACAATTTTGGCCCCATTTGGCCCCTTATAGCTTCAAAATGAAACCAGTTATCAAAAATCTAGTAGTTAAACGATATGATAATTTTTCATACGGAGTGGAAATTAAAAATAAAATTTTTTGAGATTCACCCCTTTTGGGCCCCATTTATCTCATAAACGGTACATCGCAATATGAAATCTGTTGCCATACTATTGACTGGAAATTTCCTGAGGAGCACAGCACACTGAAAGAACCCCATCAAAATCTGATAAATAATCAAAATTCTACAGCAAAATAAGTGAAAACACCTTATTTTGCCCTTTTTAGCCCCTTTTTTAAAAATGGGAATGGCCACAATGACCAAACAAGATGTGTTTGTGTGTTTGTGAAACACTACATATGCCCCCAGATTCCCAATTTTACCCCTTTTCGACCCCTATGACCTTGACCTTTGACCTTTGACCTAATTTTTTTTTGCATATTTATGTTCCTCTTGACTAGACCTATACACTTGCCAAGTATCAAAAGTCTACCTTATATAGTTCAAAAGTTATAGCCAAGGTTAAAGTTTCGGACAAACAGACAGACAGACCGACAGACAGGACAAAAACAATATGCCCCCTGATCCTCGATCTGGGGGCATAAAAAGATCCAAGCCTTCCATTTGTGCCAAGGAACATCATGCTAAAATTTCATAAGGTTTGATCAACTAGAACTTAAGTTATTGACCAAAAACAAAGGTGTCTACAGCAACAATTACAACAACGATGTTGACAACAGCACCATACCATTATACAACCTCAATTTTTTTGGGGTGTATAAAAAGTTTACAAACACACTGAACCATGACATAATTCAAGCAAAGGACAAAATATTGTGAATTCATGTATCACAGTTCCTCAGAAATTTATATGAATGTAAAATTAAGTCCTTTGACTGTGTAACTGATTACTAAAGTTAAAATTTTGAGATAGAATACTGTAAACCAACTAATTTTCGCGAGCTATTTATTTTTGGCGGTATTCGTGAGCGAGAAAATATTGCGAATTTATCCTTATATAAATGCATTTAGAGAAAATAGTAAATCGTGAAAATTAGTCGCCGCGAACTTAACCAGAATGGCCAAAACGCAAAATAAAGTATCCGCGAAAATAAGTTCGTCTACAGTATTGAAATTGTGTTAACTGACATGGAATTGTAATTGACAATGTGTGTTTCTTGAAATACAAGATAAATGTATAATAATGAGTCCTTTTTCATATCAGCCCATGGTAAAAATAATCTCTCAAGTCTGTCCCCTCTCAAGCTTATATAATGACCTGGGGTGCTAATGGGTGTGATTTGAAAATGTCATGTTATAGTCTATGAATATAACTTAAAATATTCATTAAAAAAGTTATCTCCCTTTTCAATACAGTATGTTATACTTACTTTGCAAGAAAATTGTAAATTCTTTCAGCCCAGCTTTTCAACTTGTACAATATTCTGATAAATAACGGCTAAAAAATAAAACAGAACAGAATATCAGTGAATTTATAGTAATCTGATGAATAAAGGTTGACAATACCAAAATAAAAGACTAAAAAATAAGCTCATTTCAATATAAAAGCATAAAAACTTTATAATCTTACATAATTTTTAAGATTTAAATCAAATTTTAAAACGAGTGAATTAGGGGAGAAACAATTCACCGAAGTTTCGATGCACCGCAATTTCTTGTTCAATTCGATTTTCAGTTCTTTAAACCTGTATTTCGATTCGGTTTCGATCCGGAATGCTCAGTATGTAACATACGAAAGCTATCAACTCAACCGCAGACAAAATGACCTGTGATTGCAGCTTAGTCAATGGAAATAACATATTTCCACTATAAATGTGCCCGTTTATGTAAATGCTCACTATATACGTCAAAATATTCACGAGATATTGGCAACAGAAGCAGCAAATCTTCGCTTTGTTGGAGGATATAACTCTTATGTAAACATCCGGTTTTAGCGGTATGACTAATTACCGCTAAAAGGCAGTAACAAACAAAACCAACTACAGGCATGTAAATAAATCTGACCTGCCAACCATGGTTTTTTCAGTTTGTTTCAAGTGTGGAATGTCTAGAGCTTAATATATCTTAGACAGCTTTTGAACAGAGAGGATTATAAACAATTACTTTGATTTTCTTACCCTTTCAGTTTGCTAAAAATCACTAAATAATAAAGATCTGATATGAGTTTTAAGTATCAGAGCTATAGTTGTTTGAGAGAACAAATCACTGTATTACCTTTTTCCTATAGAAATACACTGAAAAATGGTAAACCAACTGGTACAATTTACAATTAAAGTAGTTTACATTACTTACATACACAGCAGAGAATAAAAAATTGTAATCTGCCGAGCTGTCACTAATAAAAAGGACGCAAGAATGAATCAAATTGAAACAGATTGAATCGAAGCCCTTGTATTGAGATACTGTGAATTAATTTTTATTCGTGGGGTACCAATTTTCGTGGTTTTCGTGGGTGTCCCCAAACCACGAATTCAAATACTCAACGAAATGTGATTTTCTTGTGCAAGTTTCAAACACAAATTAATGAACATAATGAAAGACCTGATCAACGAAGGCCATAAACCTTGCACTTGTACCTGAGCCCCACACAACCTGTTATATCCAAAAAAGGGAAGATATCCATTTTCTTGAACCTTTAATAGCAGCAAAATAAATTAAAATGCTTTATTTCCAAGTGTTTCCCAGTTAACAAATTAGCTGTAACTGGCTTCCTGTTTTGTTTATCAATGATTTACAGTTAAGAAGTTTGAACAAGAACCATCTCAATTCAGTTTTTATATCATATTATTGATTAAACTTTAATTAAAGTTTTAATTATGTTCTGCTGAAAAAGACATGTTTATTTTGCAATCAATTCAGGTGTCTATTCATAAATAACGAATGGAGTATGGTTATGTCAGATGGTTACCTAATTACAAAATATCTAACCATTACTATGAATTGTTAATTACAGGTGACACTTTAATTACAGGCACAGTTCTGAATTTTGGTGTTCTGACATCAATACTGAAGGTACTGAAGCCATGAATTTTATTATCTTTTAATTTATAAATTTCAATTAATTTTTTTTCTTGGAACAAGTGGCAATCCACGAATTTACGTACACCACGAAATGTCTTTTTTTCTCTACCCACGAAAATTGGTACCCACGAAATTAAATGAATTCACAGTACGCATCAAACAACGGCAGTAGAATACCGNAAGAACAAAGAAGTTATTAAAGAATTTCTATAATATATTTTGACTGTAATTGTAGGTTGTGACGTCAAAACCTACTACTGAATCATGGGAAATATCTTTAAAGGTCTGCATCAATACAGATCAGTTTACGTAATTTAAATCGCACAGATGATTTTTGATGCGGCCAATGATAATCAAAAAATAAAAAAGATGTAAATAAACCCCAAAGGAATTTAAAATGTCTTTATAATTTATACGACTGAATTTATTTAACTGAAATAAAAACGCAAATCCTAATTTTGTTATAGTAAAGGATGCATTATATCATTTTGATATTTTGATATACTTAGCTATTTATATTCATAAAAGTTTTTTATTTTCTCTTTTTTTTTAACTGTGCGTTATTCTTCAATGATTAATTTTTTATATTGACAAGCGGCAAGCAATCTTTGATGTCCATGATCTCTCGCACACAGGTGACACAGATTTTAACACCTGTGTCCCCTCAGGTGTTGCGTAATAATTTCTAAGCCAATTTGCAAATCTTTACATGATTACCTGTACCGATGATTGACGGAAATTACATGAATAGAAACAATATACTGAGGCTATAATTGCACGTGGGTGCACGTTTTTGGATGGGATTTGAAAACATACTTTATAAAAATCGATCTTCTGTTTTTTTTTTTGTTTTTTTGTTTTTTTTCAAAATATAAAAAAATGTGTCATTCAGATATCAGACTTCATAAGAGATAAGTAAAATATTGAAAAAAAGAGGGTTAATAATTGACAATGATGAGTCAAGATATTCTAATAAAAAAACAAGTAGAACTGTATAAAGTTTGCCCAATGTGTTGCACCTTCTTGATATTTTCAAACATTTTTTATAAATAAAATGTTGGTTTTGTACCTAGATGTGATCAAAATATTTGAAAAAAACCAGGAAAAGTATATAATATGTTTTTGTCATACAATCATTCAGTTAGACAACCGTCTGCTTCACATTGATAAAGAATGTACATGATGGCAACGATAGGTCACTGTCATTTGGTATCTCTAAGGTCATTAGACATATCTTGACATTTTTTATTGAGAGGATGGCAAAATGGCGACCCACACAACGAAGTCAATCTCATCGAAATATCGATCTCATGCACTTATCCTTTGGAATAAAACATTAATATAAATGTATACTGGTTCATTTATACAAATGGAAAATAATATCAAATTTTATTTTTTTTTGCGAATTTTCCCTTTAAACACATGGCTGCAAAAATATATACATGTATGTATCCTCTGAGAAGTATCTTATGGCATTACATTATGGGTTCATGCATAGTAATTGTATACTTTAGAAATGGCTGTCATTTATTTTGGATAAATAAACTCATAAAATCAATTTTTGGCTTTTCACATTGAATAATCCCCGAAGTGGATTATGTAAAATGTGAAGAGCCAAAAATTGAGTTTATGAGTCAATAAACCCCAAATAAATTATAGCCATTCCTTTAAATTTAATATAAAACTGTTTAAATACTCAAAAATGGAATTGTTTTGCAGAAATTCTCTTTGTGACATCACATAAACAACAGCATTTGGTTTATTGGAAATAAACCCAAACTTTTTAACCAGAAATTCTCTTACTTTCAAAATTAATTTATATATATGGATGTAATATCAAAAATGATAAAGTCACATTACCAAGAAACTAAAGTTTAAGGTTAAAGGATGACTGTAAGACCAAAATGTACAGTTACGGTTTTTGAACAAAGTATAATAAGAGGCTACGCCTAGTGCAGCATGATACAACCGCAGCATGTGGACCAATGAAATTTGAACAAGTGTAATTTAAAAGTGAATGCTGACACAGTTAAGAGCTTGACACAGTAACTAGATGGACACAATAAGTAGCTTGACACAGTAATTAGCTGGACACTAGTCAACATAAGAAATACCCTTTTTTATCCCTGAAAGCTCAGAAACTGTAAGAGTTGCCCTAATTTTGTTGGGATACGACAGCTTATATCAAGATGAATCCAAAGGCAAAAATTCCCATGAAAATCCAATTAAAAATAACCATTTTACATATTTTCATAAATTGCAATTTTGGCCCCTTTGACCCCTTATTGCTCTGAAACGGTAAGAGATATGTGAAATCTGTTGACATACTTCCATTAGCTTACAACAAGAGAAATCTAAAGAAAAAATCACAACGAAATACAATTTTAAATAAAGATTTAACATATATTTTGAAAAATTGCAATTTCAGCCCCTTTGACCCTTTATAGCTTGGAACTGCAAGAGCTACAAAAAAACAGTTGTCATACTTCTGAAAGCTTACAAAAAAGAGAAATCTAAAGAAAAAAATTCCCATCGAAATCCAACGAAAAATAAAATTTTTAGGTAATCTGCACATTTGCAATTTATGCCCCATTTGGCCCAAATAGCTCCAAAATGAAACAAGTTATCAAAAATCTAGTAGTTAAACGCTATGATAATTTTTCATAATGAATTCATTTAAGAAAACTGCATCAAAATCAGAGTAGAAATTAAAAATAATTTTTTTTGAGATTAACCCCTTTTGGGCCCTATTTAACTCATGAATGGTACATGCAACGTGAAATCTGTTGACATACTACTGACTGAAAATTTCCTGAGGACCACAGGCTGCACAGCACACTGAAAAAAAAAAACCCATCAAAATCCGATAAATAATAAAAATACTACAGCCAAATAAGTGAAAACACCCAATTTTGCCCTTTTTGGCCCCTTTTTTAACTAGATGCTCACATGAGCCTGTATCACTCACCTGGTGACTGGTTTTATTAATAGTCACCAATAGACCACCCATTCATACTATTAATCAGTTCAGCAGATGTTACACTTTCATTCTTGGAGGTACAAACTAACTAGAGGCTCCCAGGAGCCTGTATCGCTCACCTGGTTTTCAGTTGCCACAATCAAGGTAACAATGTAAGTTATACAGTTGATCTTCAGTTTCTCAAACTTTCGTAGGTCGAACACCTCCAATATCTTGAACTATTTTTAAAGTCTGATCATGTTTTATTATATTTCTTTGTTGGGATTTTTTGATAAAAAAACGGTCTTGCTAAGGACCACTTTTGACACCAGTTTTGAAGTCAAGACGTCATTTTCTAAATGGCAGTCAACAAACAATTTTCAACATCAGTTTTGAAGTCGCAACATCAATATCTATTTGGAAATCAAATTTCATTGAAATCGGACAATGTTGAATTTTCCCGCCTTTTTTGGTGGCCATTTTGAAAATGGCGGTCAAGGAACAATTTTCAACACCGGTTTTGAACTCGCAACATCAAGATCTATTTGGAAACCAAATTTCATTGAAATCGGACAATGTTGAATTTTCCCGCCTATTTTGGCGGCCATTTTGAAATTGGTAGTCAAGGAACAATTTTCAAGACCTGTTTTGAAGTCGCAACATCAAGATCTATTTGGAAACCAAATTTCATTGAAATCGGAGAAAATTGAATTTTCCCGCCTTTTTTGGCGGCCATTTTGAAAATGGCGGTCAACGAACAATTTTCAACTTCGGTTTTGAAGTCGCAACATCAATATCTACTTGCAAACAAAATTTCATTGAAATCGGACAATGTTGAATTTTCCTGCCTTTTTTGGCGGCCATTTTGAAAATGAATAATTTTCAACACGGGTTTTGAACTCGCAACATCAAGATCTATTTGGAAACCCAGTTTCATTGAAACAGACAATGTTGAATTTTCCCGCCTTTTTTGGCGGCCATTTTGAAAATGGCAGTCAAGGAACAATTTTCAACATCAGTTTTGAAGTCGCCACAGCATGGCAAACATTTCATCAATTTACACATAACCTTCATCTTCTATAGTTTTGGAAATAATAGATGAAAAATACGAAAATTTGAAAAATTCGGTGAAAAAAGGGCAATAACTCCTACAAGGGTTTATGGATTTTCTTCAAAATTTCAGGGTAGGTAGATCTTGATATGCTGAACATTTTTGCAATTATCTGTTACACTTTTTGAAATAAAAAATAAAAAATGCAAAAATTTTGAAAATTTAATGGAAAAAGGGCTATAACTCCGAGATGGGCTTTAAGATTTTCTTCAAAATTGCACACAGGGTAGATCTTGTCAAGCTGATCATTTTGACTCCTAATCAGATTTTTGATATCTGTAACGGTTTTCGAGTTATTAGCCAAAAACTGCAATTTACCCCTATGTTCTATTTTTAGTAACAGCAGCCATGTTGTTTGGTCTATGAACATAAAAATCACAAACTTGAAAGTGCATACCCTGGTGATAATTCAGGCCAAGTTTGGTAAGTATTGGCCCAGTAGTTTCAGAGGAGAAGATTTTTGAATAAAAGTTAACGGATGGACGGACGACGGATGGACGACGGACGCCGAGTGAAGGCAAAAGCTGACATGGCCTTTGGCCAGGTGAGCTAATAATCACAAACTTTGGTAGGGATCACTCAAAGACAATTGTAACCATGTTTGGTTCCAATTGGCTAAGTAGGTTCAGAGGAGAAGACATTTGAATGCACTTCCCGTAGAGTGCCTATGTAAAACTATGTTCCACGCTTGCAGCCATCTGAACGTAAAAATCACAAACTCTAAAGGGGACCACCCAAGGACTATTGTGACCAAGTTTGGTTCAATTTGGCTTGGTAGTTTCAGAGGAGAAGATCTTTGGATGCATTTCCCAAAGGGTCCCTATGTTAAACTATGTTCCCTGCTGGCAGCCATCTTGAATGAGGTATGAACATAAAAATCACAAACTTTGAAGGAAAACATCTAAAGACTATTGTAACCAAGTTTGGTTCCAATTTGCTCGGTGGGTTCAGAGGAGAAGACATTTGAATGCATTTCCCGTAGGGTCCCTATGTTAAACTGTGCTCCACGCTGGCAGCCATCTTGGATGAGGTACAAATGTAAAAATCACAAACTTTGAAGGGGACCACCCAAGGACTACTGTGACAAAATTTCGTCCCCATTGGCTCAGTGGTTTCAGAGGAGAAGATCTTTGAATGCATTTCCCATAGGGTCCTATGTTAAACTATCTTCCCCAGCTGACGGCCATCTTGGATGAGATGCGAACTTGCTGTACATATGTAGATATTGTAGTTCTGGAAAACCTCAACACTTTTGCAATTCACATTTAACCTTTATCTCAAACAGTTTTTGAAATAAAAGTAAAAACGTTAAAAAATTGTGAAAATTCAAAGAAAAAGCGGCAATAACTCCTATATGGGTTGTCAGATTTTCTTCAAAATTGCAGGACATGCTGACCACACTTGTTATACAAACTTCACTTCTATCTTCTACCATTTTCAATATATAAGACTAAAAGTAACGAAAAACTGAAAATTTTACGGAAAAGGGGCAATAATGAAACAGGAGATTTATTCCGACAGTGTATTCTTTCCTTTTGGATAAAATGCACTAGGGTAGAATATCCTCAACATCTTATTCACCAATCAAATAGGAGTACTAACCTTGACAGAATAAACACCAAGGTAGAAATACAATAGGTTGTTTATATGCCCGGAAACTCTGCACACCAGAAAGAAAGTATGCTTACAATAACTCCAAGACGGGTAAACGGATATTCTCCGAATTTGCAGGGCAGGTAGATCTCATCATACTGATCATTTTTACCCCCGTGTCAGAATTTTGATACCTGTAATGGTTTTTGAATAATTTGCAAAAATGGCAATTTACCCCTATGTTCTATTTTTAGTATCAGCAGCCATGTTGTTTGGTCTAGGACATAAAAATCAACAACTTGAAAGAGAATACCCTGGTGATGATTCAGGCCAAGTTTGGTTAGTATTGGCCCAGTAGTTTCAGAGGAGAAAATCTTTGAATACTGGCGGATGACGGACGGACGGACAGACAGATGCCGAGTGATGGCAAAAGCTCACATGGCCTTTGGCCAGGTGAGCTAAAAATGGGAATGGCCACAATAACCAAAAAAGATCCCAGCCTTTCTTTTGTGCCAAGGAACATCGTGATAAAATTTCATAAGGATTGATCGACTTCAACTTAAGTTATTGACCAAAAACAAAAGTGTTTACAGACAACAGCAACAATGACAATGACAGCACCATACCATTATACAACCTCAAATTTTTTGCAGTCATATAAAAAGTTTACAAACACACTGAACCATGACATAACTCAAGCAAAGGACAAAATATTGTGAATTCATGTATCACAGTTCCTCAGAAATTGATATGAATGTAAAATTAAGTCCTCTGACTGTGTAACTGATTAGTAAAATTAAAAATTTTGAGATAGAATTTTGAAATTGTGTTTATTGACATGGAACTGTAATTTACAATGTGTGTTCCTCATATTGAAATACATGATAAATATATCATAATGTGTCATTTTTCATATCCACCCATAGTCAGAATAATCTTATAAGAGTCTGTCAATTCTCAAGCTTATTTAATGACCTTGGGTGTAATGATTATGATTCGAAAAATGTCATGTTATCTAAAAATATTCATAAAAAAGTTATCACCCTTTTCAATTGAGTATATGATACTTACTTTGCAAGAAAATTGTATATTTTTTCAGCCCAACTTTTCAACTTGTACAAAATTCTAATAAATAATGGCTAAAAAATAAAACAGAACAGAATATCAGTGAATTTATAGTACCCCGGTAATCAAATGAAGTAAGGTTGGCATAGAAATTTCATAATCTTACATAACTTTTGAATTTTAAATCAAATTTTAAAGCCAGTGAAACATATTTATCAGACAAGACTGGACTGTAAAATACATCAGATTGCACTGAAATTCAACAGATAACTAAAGGTTGATGGAAAACGTTCTGATATTATTTATGCTGCATAAATGTACCTCAAAATTAGATTGTACATTCTGATTCATTTTATTCAATTCTGACCATATTTAACAAATGACATTTATCATTAGAAAACACAAGGAAGACTTTAAACGCACTAGAATGATTTTAAAATTTCAGAGGATGGTAATTTTTTAAATATTCAAAAAATGGAAATCTCCACTACTCTAACTGTTCCTCCTTAAATGGATAAATGTGACAGCCCTATTGACAAAAATTCTTTGTTTGCTTTGTGCTGCTGTTTGTATCTTGTTTCATGTCAATTTTATTTTCTTTACTTTTTTTCTGCACCCAAAGCTTAAGAGATACAAATGTGTATCCAAGAAGTCAGTTTTGTTCAGGATTTATGCTATCTTGTATCTTTCAAATTTTATCCTGATTTACAACATTTAAAAATCTTATTTTTCTATCAAATACATGTAGCATATATTTATTTCAACACCCTATAGTCCATAAAATATTTGTTTTTTTGACATTTACACAATATTGCTAGAACACAATATTGAAACTCCCCATTAAGAACATTTCACATTTCAAAGCACACACATATACATGATCTACAAACACAGGATGCTTAGAAAGGAATATAGGCTCAAGACCCAATTTAATGTCATAGTGCATTCTAACCAAAAGTCAAGTCATAAAGATATTCTTGAAAATTTGTGGGCATTACTAAAATACTATATTGTCAGGAAATCATCACTTTCTTTTCATACTGGCCAAGAATACAATTCTTTATATCTCATCTCAAAATAATTAACCTTTGATGTCAACCCCTTTGCATCTTTCTGTTTAGGAAATGTCGATTTAGAAGGTTCAAAAAGCATACAATTCAAACAGTTGAAAAAACTCATAATACAAACATTAACACCAGAAAGCACATATTAAGAGAGAAATGAAGTTTTTGGTATCAGGATTTATACTGGTGGACTTGGAGCACAGGGAAATGACTATCATCATTGTCTATCAGTGGACATGCAAAGAGTATTATTATTTTTCCTCTATTTAATACCAAGGGTAAACAAAACAAACAAATAAAACAAGGTCTTCCTTTTTTGTTGAGTAATAGTGAAGGATGTATAGCTGATATTTTTGCACAACAATATCTTACAGATCACACATAGTCAACCATGAATACCGACCTTGACATTTTTCCTTTTTTTCTTACGATTCTTCTGAGCATAAATAATAATAATAAACAACACAATTTTATATAACAATTTAGCAAAGTGACATTTCAGTGAATATATTACTCCATCAGAACTTCAGCATTGGCAATTATTTTTCTGTGGACATTTTCCTATAATTAATCAACAGGGAAAGGGCTTATAATAATGTTGTTATAACTTATGCCTGATCCCTTTTCTTATAAGCAGGATAAGCAATTTTTTTGTGTAATTTAATATGTATATGATGAGGGTCGTAGTCAGATGGGTTATAACTTGTCTACACAATGACAATATGGTTCGTGTAAAATTAAAATTCTTTAGAAATCAGATGGGGGGGGGGGGGGTGTCTTTCAGGAAGTTGACCCTACATTATGAAAAAGCAGAAAATCAATGCAGGGTATATGATTACATTTAATGAAATTTTGATGTACATGAAAATATATGAATGAATTCTACTTTTAAACATACCAATGCATGTTCATTATTGAACTCTGGTAATATTACTCTATTTGCTAAAGACTGGTCTGAGTTAAGTAACTGTTTGACTTGGTCACCTAGATGCTTTTCACAGTCCTGTAATTTATTCATATTCCATCCCTCAGACAGCCAGCTGTAACTAAGATGATTTCTTTCCATCCTCCACAAAATAACTACCTGTAAATATAAATATTATAACTAATATCATATTTGCCTGTTGGAATGTTTCTCTGTTGATTGATGTAACTCTGATAGAAACATATTGATATTGTCCTTGGATGAAGGTGTCAGGAAAGAATTATCTCATAAGGTAAAAATCATCACCTGAGACAAAATAAGGGTGTTAACTTTTTTTTCACTGAGTTTGTTAATTGCCCTAACACCTTAATCAAAGGTCTATATGTTATTTTTATTGGTAATTTGTATGAATTTCCTTTGATCTACAGATTCTGATAATCTCAGTATCACAGACTTGGACACTATCATAAAATCATTGGGTTCAAAATCCAAGCAGCCGCTTAAGAGAACATGTGCTGACAAGGTTCGTCCACCCCCTTAGATATTGTACTACAACTGTGTAACATGTGCTGACAAGGTACATGGATGGACAGACAGACGGACAGATGGATGGACGGACAGGGTGATTCCTAGTATATACCCCCAAACTTTGTTTGCGGTGGGAGGGGGTTATAAATATAAGACATTTTGTTTTTGATATGGACTTAAACAAGGCTTAAAACATCAAATGCACCCTAACCAGCTCACATGATACTGGCTGTGATAAAGTCCGCATCCAAAACAAACTGTCCTATATCCCATTTTAGTTATAGTGAACACTTTATAAACAAAATGCACATCATTTCAGTTCTGTCATAACTTGCTATTGCAAAAACCCTTTTTACCTTATTTAAACAATTGTATACAGCTTTTGACAAAACCTTTTTTTTTCAGTAAACCACTTTATTTTTCAACTTAATTTATTGTTGTCTTTAGTATAGATGAAAGCAAATATATTTATGAGCAAAAAATGAAATCAGAAAATCAGCCGTAAATTCAGGCAAAACCACATGCTGCAAATATTTACTCCCATATGTCTAATGAAAGATAAGTGAAAATCAGCAAATGCAACTGGTCAAATGAAACAAATCTGTAATTCAAGAAATAAGCATAAATGAAAATACATGGGTTGGTGCCCTGTGATATCATGGAACTTTCTGTCATTCTAAAACATTACCTTATTTTTTATGCCATCTGATACACCAGTATCACCATTAGATAATGTGTTGACGACATTGTTCTGTGTATCCTGATACATGTAGGCAAACTTAACCCTATCATTCCTCGTCAAGGGAGACGACTGCACAAAACTTCTAAAGCTTTTTAAAACCTTTTGATTTTCCTCCTCAGCCTTCTTTGTCAACAATACTACACAAAGCCTGTAAAATAAGGGTACATTATAAAAAAACAAATAATAATGAAATAAACATTAAAAACATAGTTAATCAATGATTACACACTTAACTTTGTCATAGGCACATGGCCACAGTAACCTAATTTGCCTGGATGCTGACATACCATCAAAGGTACCTGAAAATCTAAAATAACTAACTAAAGTCTTTGAAACTTGATGTTAAGACTGTCTGTTGTAATAAAATTCTTTTTAATGAGTCTTACAATCAAACTTTTTGTATTTTAAAGTGCCTGACCATTATTTCTATAAATACTGTTTAAATTTGCAATATGATATCAATACTTCCATACTTGCAGAAGCCTATGAAGTATGCTTAATGAACCCATCTTTCTATCTCAAAGATAAGTTTTATGTACCTTCTCCTTTTAGCTTTCCTTTCCTCTGGACAAATCTCCTCAAACCTTCTCTGTGATGACAACCTTGGTAGTATAAGAAATCTATTAGCTGTTAGTACTTCCTCCATAGCACTCCTACTTAACTGTGGCATCTGGAAATAAAGGTTATCTACAGTCATAGAAAAAAAAGAAGTAAAAAAATATGAAGAGTAGCACATGTTGTTGTGCCAAGCACATCCCCACTAGTCCTATCAAACAGGAAGTTGATATTGTAGAGTTAACCCCACTAGTCCTAACAAACAGGAAGTTGATATTGTAGAGTTAACACCACTAATCCTATCAAACAGGAATTTAATATTGTAGAGTTAACCTCACTAGTCCATCAAACAGGAAGTTAATATTGTGGAGTTAACCCCACTAATCCCATCAAACAGGAAGTTAATATTGTAGAGTTAACCTCCATAGTCCATCAAACAGGAAGTTGATATTTTAGAGTTAACCCCACTAGTCCCTTCAAACAGGAAGTTAATATTGTAGAGTTAACCCCACTAGTCCCATCAAACAGGAAGTTAATATTGTAGAGTTAACCCCACTAGTCCCATCAAACAGGAAGTAAATACTGTAGAGTTAACCCCACTTGTCCCTGCATCAAACAAGAAGTTGATATTGTAGATTTAACCCCACTTGTCCCTGCATCAAACAGGAAGTTGAAATTGTAGAGTTAACCCCACTAGTCCCATCAAACAGGAAGTTAATATTGTAGAGTTAAACCCAATAGTCTCATCAAACAGGAAGTTGATATTAAAGAGTTAACCCCACTAGTCCCCTCAAACAGGAAGTTAATATTGTAGAGTTAACCCCACTGGTCCCATCAAACAGGAAGTTATTAAAGAACCTTAGTGAGCAAGCTCAAATACCCCACGCCTCCACATATCAGAAAATCCTGCATTATTGACCTAAAAAAATATCCTATTAGCAATATTATACATAACAAGAGGCTCCTAAGAGCCTGTATTGCTCACCTGGGCCATGGCTGACACAATTAGTCAAAATAATTCAAATGTTTAAGGGTCTCAATTTCAAGTTTGTTGATAGGCATTGATGTTATATGATCCAACTATGTTCCCCAGCTATTTTTGATGGGGCGTAGACTGACTGTCACCTTCTTGAAGAAGACCATCTAAGCATCATTGTGCCTCACTTTGGTTCCAATTGGCCTAGTATTTTCAGAGGAGATCTTTAAATGATTTCCAATGGGATCCAAGGTTAAACTGTTCACCGCTGACTGCCATCTTGGATGCTATGTGGACATGCTGGACACATTTTGTGCAGGGGACCAAGAAAGGACCACTGTGATCAACTATGACTCCAATTGGCCATGTGCTTTCAGAGGAGAACATCTTTGAATACGTTTCCTTATAGGATCCAATATTAAAACCATGTTCCCCTTTCATTCACCATCACCATCTTGAATATGATGTGGACTTGCCAAACACATTTTTTAAAAGGGACAAACTAAGGACCATTGTGACTAAGTTTGGTTCCAATTGGCCAAGTATTTTCAAAGCAGATTTTTGCAATATTGTCCAAGTTTTGACAAAGTCCTCACTGGGAGGGGGGCATCTTGGATGAATGCGGACTTGCCTGACACAATTTTTCAAGGGGACCACAAAGGACTATTGTGACCAAGTTTGGTTCCAATCGCCTCAGTGGTTTCAGAGAAAAAGATCTTTGAATGCTTTCCCGTAGGGTCCAATGTTAAAACTGTGTTCCCCGCTGGCAGCCATCTTGGATATGATACAGACTTGCAAGACATTTCTTTTAAAAAGGACCACCTATAAGGACCATTGTGACCAAGTTTGGTTCAAATTGGCCCAGTAGTTCCAGAGATCTTGGAATATAGGGTCCATTTTTCGACAAAGATCCAACTGGCAGCCATCTTGGATGGAGTGTTGACTTGCCGAACACATTTTTAAAGGGGACCACCTAAGGGCTATTGTGACCAAGTTTGGTTCCAATTGGCCCAGCAGTTTCAGAGAAGACATTTGAATGAAAAGTGTATGACTGACAGACCCAAGACAGTGATAGCAAAAACTCACCATGGCATAACCAGGTTAGTAGTAGAGTCCATTCAGACAATGTAGACGAAAAACTTCTACTACAGTATTTGGTAAAGATATTTCAATTGAAGGCAAACATCAACCAATGTAGGACACAATATACATTTATATACTCAAATTATTACAATGTGAAATAAGTAAAGATAATGGAAGTATTTTTGCAAAAAATTGTAAAAATTTGTATAAAAACACCTTTTTTACTCTTGATTATGTAACAAATAATTGTTTTTAATAAAGTGATAGCAGGGAATTTCTCTTAAACTTAAAAGAAAAAAGTAAACCAAAGAAGATTTGAAAACAGTCAGATTTTAAAGGGAAATTACCCAGGACAAGATGATACTTGCTGTTTTAGCTGAAAATAGTCTAAGTCGAATAACTCCCATAAAAATAATCCGATCAATAAGGCAGTACAGTATGCACATCTACACATCATGACCAACAATCCTACCAAATATGAAAGGAATTCATTAAGCGGTTTCAGAGGAGTTGCAGTGACAAGATGATACTTGATGTTTTAGCTGAAAATAGTCTAAGTCAAATAACTCTCATAAAAATAATCCGATCAATAAAGCAGTAAAGTATGCACATCTATACATCATGACCAACAATCCTACCAAATATGAAAGCACTTCCATAAGCAGTTTCAGAGGAGTTGCAGTGACAAGATGATACTTGCTGTTTTAGCTGAAAATAGTCTAAATCCAATAACTCAAGTCCAATAACTCGCATAAAAATATTCCGATCAATAAAGCAGTAAAGTATGCACATCTGCACATCATGACCAGCAATCCTACGAAATATGAAAGCAATCCATTGAGCGATTTCAGAGGAGTTGCAGTTACAAGATGATACCTTGGTATTTTAATTGAAAATAGTCTAAGTCCCGTAACTCCAACAAAAATTATCCGATCAATATGGCGATATAGTATGCACATATACACATCATGACCAACAATCCTACCAAATATGAAAGCAATCCGTCAAGCAGTTACATAGGAGTTGCAGTGACATGAACAGGACTGACAGCCGGACGGACGGACGGACGGACGGACGGACGGACTGACGGCCGGACAGACCAGTCAAAAACATTATACCCTCCGCAACTTCGTTGTGTGGGATATAAATATAGTACAGTTAACCCCACTAGTCCCATCAAACAGGAAGTTAATATTGTAGAGTTAACCCCACTAGTCCCATCAAACAGGAAGTTAATATTGTAGAGTTAACCCCACTTGTCCCTGCATCAAACAAGAAGTTGATATTGTAGATTTAACCCCACTTGTCCCTGCATCAAACAAGAAGTTGATATTGTAGAGTTAACCCCACTAGTCCCATCAAACAGGAAGTTAATATTATAGAGTTAAACCCACTAGTCTCATCAAACAGGAAGTTGATATTAAAGAGTTAACCCCACTAGTCCCATCAAACAGGAAGTTAATATTGTAGAGTTAACCCCATTAGTCCCATCAAACAGGAAGTTAATATAGTAGAGTTAACCCCACTAGTCCTATCAAACAGGAAGTTAATACTGTAGAGTTAACCCCACTTGTCCCTGCATCAAACAAGAAGTTGATATTGTAGATTTAACCCCACTTGTCCCTGCATCAAACAAGAAGTTGATATTGTAGAGTTAACCCCACTAGTCCCATCAAACAGGAAGTTAATATTGTAGAGTTAAACCCACTATCTCATCAAACAGGAAGTTGATATAAAAGAGTTAACCCCACTAGTCCCATCAAACAGGAAGTTAATATTGTAGAGTTAACCCCAGTAGTCCCTCAAACAGGAAGTTAATATAGTAGAGTTAACCCCACTAGTCCAATCAAACAGGAAGTTAATACTGTAGAGTTAACCCCACTAGTCCCATCAAACAGGAAGTTTATACTGTAGAGTTAACCCCACTTGTCCCTGCATCAAACAAGAAGTTGATATTTTAGAGTTAACCCCACTAGTCTCATCAAAAAGGAAGTTAATATTGTAGAGTTAAACCAACCAGTCCAATCAAACAGGAAGTTGATATTGTAGAGTTAACCCCACTAGTCCCATCAAACAGGAAGTTGATATTTTAGAGTTTGCCACTAGGGGGACTTTTTACTAAACATTTAATTTGCAACTTTTGGACTTTTTAATTTCTACAGAATTTGCCACTTGGAACACATTTTGCTTATCACTGAATTTTCTTTAGGTTGACTTTTACTTACCACTGAATGTGCCACAGGTGACTTTAATATTACAATTGAATTTGCCTGCACACATGACTTTTGAATAACAACTGAATGAACTGAATTTACAACAGGTGACTTTTTACTAACAACTGATTTAACTGAATTTGCAAGTTGTAACAGATGACTTTTTATTTATCACTAAATTTACCACTATTGACATTTTTCTTACCACTGAATTTTCCAATAGTGACTATTTACTAACATCTGAATTTGCCACTGAAGATATCTGACTAATTACCATAGTTACCAATGTTAGCATTTTATTTTCTTGTAGCAAAGATGCCACTGAAGACATTTTATTCTCCCTTTTGAGACAGGTCAGTTCCTATTTTTAGCGATGTGAGATTTTTCTGTCTCACACCAACCCATGTGAGACAGCCTCGTGCATACTATGACGTCACTGACGTCATAGTGAGTCGCTAAGTAATGGGGATGGTAAGGACAACATGACTGAGCCTAAAGACGTTTTTATGAAGAAAAATTTAGAAAATTAATCAAACACTGTTGAAAATGCAAGATTTAGAAATCTCAGACACCCTAGGGTAAGATTTCAAATTGTTCTCTGACTTGGTAAGCCTCATCAGAGAAATATTGAAATCTTACCCTTGGGTGTCTGAGATTTCTTGATCTTGCCTTTTCACCAATGTTAGATTCATATATTCCCAAAAGGGGTTGCCATAAGTTAATACGTTTACATTACCCTTTACTTACCCCCAATGTTGCCACTGGTGTCTCTGTATCCTCATTAAACATAAGTAATGTTTCTCTGTACCGATTCACATTAAATTTCTTCGTTAAGTTTTGATTATCATTTGACCATAAATTGACATAACCAAATTTGATAAATTCTTTGTGGTAAAATGCCGGTGCTAGAAATCTCATTGAAATGTCTTCCCTTCTGGCAAATACTAAGGCTCTAACATGGTTGTCATTCCAACCTTCCAGGAAATCTTTATAGTTGTTATCTTGTATCTGCAATATACACACAATGCAAAATCTTTAAAGTTGGCATTTTGTATCTGCAATATGTGGGATTATTTTACCCTCTTTCAACATGGTTAATCACAGTTCAATCAATTTTCATTATTTATCTCATTCTATTGTATCTTGTACCTTCTTATTCCCTTTAGAAGTGGAACAGTGTGTTACATCAGCAATCAGAATGGGGATTGAATGACATTGACAGAGATGCACTTGCAATGAAAAAAAAATATGTTAGACTATTTAGATCTTTCAGATATGAGGAGAATAGGGCCACCATAAGGAAAAGTGGCCACCAGGTGGCCCTAGATGCTAAGTGTCATCCCTGAATATACACACAAAGTAAATTTTCTCTAGATTTCAAACGTGAAAGTACTATTATTCGTGGGGTTCCAATTTTCCACAGTATATATATATATATATATATATATATATATAT
>MJUU01033319.1:155210-175987 GCA_002080025.1 Modiolus philippinarum | reverse complement strand
ACAGTGACTGAGATCTGAACTCGGACGTAAACTTGAATGTAAGTCACTCAAGCGGAAAATATAGGTCAAAGTGACCTAATTTTGCCTGGATGCTGACCTCCCATCAGAGATGCATGCACATGAAAGGTTAGATGATCCTACCATGTATAGTGACTGAGATCTGAACTCGGAGGTAAACTTGAATGTAAGTCATTCAAGCGGAAAATATAGGTCAAACTGACCTAATTTTGCCTGGATGCTGACCTACCATCAGAGATGCATGCATATGCAAAGTTACATGATCCTACCATGTATAGTGACTGAGATCTGAACTCGGACGTAAACTTGAATGTAAGTCGTTCAAGCGGAAAATATAGGTCAGAGAGACCCAATTTTCTTGGAGGCTATGAGATAGCCCAAGATGCACCTGCATACAAAGTTTGATGATCCTACCATGCATAGTTGCAGAGATATATGCCCAAATGCAGATGCTGACGCGGACGTAGACGTAGACGCGGACGCCGGGGGTACCCCAATAGTCCGCCTCAACTTCGTTGAGGCGAACTAAAAATGATAAAATCAAGCTTATGAAATATATTAAGGTCTGACATTATTAGAGCAACATCTTCATAAATAGTAAAAATGTACATTTTGCTATCTAGAAATAATAATTTTCAAATTCCAAATGATTAAGAAAATATACTGCTCCCATACAATGAAAATTCTCGAATCCTGATGAAAGGGTTCCTGCGGAATAAAACAGTTGATTCAGCCGCTCTTACATCTTGAGTACTCCAATGAAGATTACAATAAGAATATCCAGGACAACACAGGAAAATATTTGAATATTTGAAACAAAAAAAAAATGTAAAAAAAAATATGTTACACCATCTTTTTCTTTTCTTTATCCACAAATCATGCTTATTAATAAGAAGTGTCCATAAAATACAGTGCCGTACAAAAAAATCATTGCTTCGGTGTTCATTATGGATACTTTCGACGTACATTACTGTGACGTCATCTTCATTGAAAGAAAAAAAATCAAGCGACGTGTGGCCGAAAAAGCCAATTTTTGTCGTTATATTCCATTATATCTTTCTTATGAATTCGGTGACCCATTGTTTTTATTGCCTTATTCTATAATTAATAGAAACAACTTTACATGCTCTTAAAATATGAGGAAAAAATCAACAGCAGAATTTTCGCAATTTAATAGAAAAGATAACAAAAATGTCTAATATTTTGCGCGGGAAAGTAATTAGGCGTTAAAATATTTCAAACGTTTGTTCTTTTAAAGAATTGAAATCTGTAGACTTCCCGGAGTATACAAATGTAATACAGAAATCCGTTTTCAATTTCAACTATAATTACCGAAATGGCAAGGGTTTGAAGTTAACATTCTCACTTCTCCATCTTCCGAATGTAGCTACTTTTCACGGCGCCATAGCAACAAAACTAAGTCGGTGACCTATATTTTTTATTCTTGAAAATTTTACCGAATACCTTAAAGAATGGTTATGCTAAGTTTCACGAAAAAATCAACAGCAGAAATGAATAATTGGTTTGGTCTTTAACTAGCCTTTACTAAAAGATCCTATGTTCAAAAAGGTATTGATAACAGTCCCACTGACTTGTAATTTTTACTGACAAAAGACTGATTAGTCTTTGGGTGTAAATGGTGTAGGGCTAGTGGCTTATGATACAGACTGAATAAACAAACAATTCTTGGTATATCTTAATATAACTGTTTGCTAATCTTACCCATTGAATCAAGGTCTTTTATGAGTTTCTCCACTAAGTGTTCTATTCTAGCACAATCAAAACAGAAATCAGTGTATGTGTACAGAAAACATGGCCTCTTATCACTGTCAGGTAATATCTTTGTTTCGTATGCTCTGTAAAAGGAAAAGAAAGTATCTATAATAAAGGGCTACGCCGAGCGCAGCATGATACGACCGCAGCATGTCGACCACTGAAATTTAAACAAAAGTAGTTCAAAGTTAATGTGGACACAGTAAAGAGATTGACACAATAATTAGATGGACACAAAAAGAAGCTTGACACAGTTATTAGCTAGGAACAAAATAGGGAAAAATTCAACCCTTTTGATCACTTATTGATGAAAAAAACATAAGAGCTATGCAAAATATGTACTATCAACTAAAACTTTACATCCATAGAAATTCAAAAAATAAAAAAATTCCATTGAAATCCGATGAAAAATAAATTTTTACATATCAAGAAAAATTGCAATTTTAGCCCCTTTGGCCCCTTGTAGCATGGAAACGGTAAGAGCCACGCCAAATCCGTTGCCATATCCCTGAAAGCTTAGATCAAGAGGAATCCAAAGAAAAAAATCCCATTGAAATCCGATGAAAAATAAAGATNGTGAAAACACCCAATTTCACCCCTTTTTGGCCCCTTTTTCTAAAACGGGCGGGGCCATCAACTCAAAATTAAAACCTCTGTTTACGCGTGTGCCAAGATACATCATACTTAAATTTCATAAAGATCCGTTCACTAGAAGCAAAGTTATGCTGTCCACAGACGCCGACGCGGACGCCGACGACGCCAACACCATACCAATATACGACTGCAAAATTTTTGCGGTCGTATAAAAAATACAATTCTTTATATCTCATCGAACAAATAATTGACCTTTGACCTCAACCACTTGCACCTTTCTGTTTAGGAAATGTCGATTTAGAAGGTTCAAAGAGAATACAATTCAAACAGTTTAAAAAAACTCATAATACAAACATTAACAGTAAGCACACAATAAGAGAGAAATGAAGTTTTTGATATCAGGAATTATATTGGTGGACCGGGAACAAAGGGACATAACTATCATCACTGTCTATCAGTTGACATGCAAAGAGTATTATTATCTTTCCTCCGTTTAATACCAAGGGTAAACAAAACAAACAAATAAAACAAGGTCTTCCGTTTTTGTTCAGTAATAGTGAAGGATGGATAGCTGATATTTTTGCACAACAATATCTTACGGATCACACATAGTCAACCATGAATACCGACCTTGACATTTTTCCTTTTTTTCTTACGATTCTTCTGAGCATAAATAATAATAATAAAATAAAACAACATAATTCTATATAACAATTTAGCAAAGTGACATTTCAGTGAATACAGTCGAACCTCAATAAGTGGAAGTCGAAGGGACCATCGAAAATTGATCGATTTATCCGAGGTTCGAGACATCCGAAGTAAGGATAAGGACATTTTTTCCTTGTGAGATAAACAACATACAAGAACATAACATGGTCTATTTTTGTTAAATAAATATCCTGTCAATGTACACACTGTAACTGTTGCATATTTGTTGGAAATAAATTGATAATAAACAATAATACTAGGGCCATACAAAATTAATTAATTGGTTCTCAGGCAATTTTTTATTTAAAATGATGAGGGAGGGAGGTGATTTTTTTAATCTTTTTCATTTGCCAAAAAATAGACGAGGCAGCTTTTTACATTGTAAAAACCACCAAAAATGTAGTGAGGGAGGTGATTTTTTGTTTTTATTTTACTGAAATGGCAAAAAATAGGGTCAATGAGGGGCTTTTTTCAAGCTTCAAACTAGATGAGGGAGGGCCTGTGAACCCATAAATTATTTTTTTATGGCCTTAAGCATGAATGCACTATAAAATTTTTAAAACATACAAAGAGTCCAAACACGCGTTACGTAATGGGTAAGTGCCAACTTAAATTTCACAATGAAAATATTGAAACGAAACTAGCCTTGAATATTTCTGAAGAAAATGTGGACTGTTTGGCATTGAGTTGAAAATCTGTTTCTTCAAATAAAAGCTATAATTATACTCCATTATAATTACAAATTATTCTTTTTCCAATTTATTTACGCTTGGGTCATTCAAATTCATTCCGACAAAAAATCAAAGAAAGCGCAGTTGAGTTCCAATTTGACACGCGTATGTGACAAAAGACATTTACACGCTAGACATTTAATTAATTAATGATTGACAATGATGTGTAGACAATTTATTGGAAATGTTACTGTTCTTTCTCCAATGCGTAATTTAACTTAACATATCAAGATAAAAGTGCGTTTGAAATTTCCGCAGGACCATATATTATACTCGAGTTATCCGAGATTTCGAATCAAGCGAGTTTGAGTCATCAGAGGTAAAAATGCATTAATCAAATGGGAAATTTGCCGGGACCGACAATTTACTTCGACACATCTGAGTTTTTGAGACAACATGAGGTTCGACTGTATATTACTCGATTCAGAACATCAGCATTGGCAATTATTTTTCTGTGGATATTTCCCTATCAATAAATCAACAGGGAAAGGGCTTATAATAATGTGGTTATAACTTGTGCCTGATCCTTTTTACTAAATGCTTGAGCAGCAATAAAATATTTTTAATTCATAATTGATCAATAGCAAGCTGAAAGGTAGATAAGCAGGATAAGCAATTTTTTTGTGTAATTTGATATGTATATGATGAGGGTCGTAGTCAGATGGGTTATTACTTGTCTACACAATGACAATATGGTTTGTGTGAAATTGAAATTCTTTAGTAATCAGATGGGGGTGTCTTTCAGGAAGTTGACTCTACATCATGAAAAAGCAGAAAATCAATGCAGGGTATATGATTACATTTAATGAAATTTTGATGTACACGAAAATATATGAATGAATTCTACTTTTAAACATTACCAATGCATGTTCGTTATTGAACTCTGGTAATATAACTCTATTTGCTAAAGACTGGTCTGAGTTAAGTAACTGTTTGACTTGGTCACCTAGATGCTTTTCACAGTCCTGTAATTTATCCATACTCCATCCCTCAGACAGCCAACTGTAACTAAGGTGATTTCTTTCCATCCTCCACAAAATAACTACCTGTAAATAAAATGAGTCGGGTTATGAATACATGTATAAATGATATCAGTTTCACCTGTTTGAATGTTTCTCTGTTTATAGATGCAACCCTGATAGCAGAATGTTGTCCTTGGATGAAGGTGTAAGAAAAGATTAACTCATGAGGTAAAAAATCATCACCTGAGACAAAATCCAGGGTGTTAAATTTTTTCAATGAGTTTTTTTATTTCTCTAACACCATAATCAAAGGGCTATATGTTTTTTATAGATAATTTGTATGAATTTCTTTTGATCTACAAAGAACTGGACACCATCACCAAATAATTTGGTCACTGTGAATGCACCATATGTGGGTTGCTATGCTGAAGTCATGTTTTGTACTACATTTTGTATTTGCCGTGTTCATACGCTTAATACGTTGAATGAAAAATGCATATAAAAGATTGCAATAAACAATATATTAACTGTGCTAAAATATAAATTTCAGCTTATTTCAATTTATTATAGAGCTTTAGCTTTATTTATCATATTCAGGGTTCACGCTGGGCTTCGCCAATGTCGCAATTTGCGATTTTATTTTCATTCTGGCGACAAAAAATCGTTCCTGGCGAATTTTTGGCGACAACGTTTTTCAAATCAACTTGCCGGTATTATCCAATTTTTACCCTTCTTAGTTGAAACCTTTCATGATTTTTGTTGTTAAAATAATCATAGGTAATAATTAGGCCTAAATGTCAATTTATAGCCTCTGGCAACAATAGTGTAGTCCATTGATTATTTCCGGTCATCTGTAGATTGCATTGCCTGTTTATTTACCTGAGCACGTGCCAAAATGACTTGTGACAGATACAAGCCCAATCAAAGGAATTGAAGGGTCCGTAGAAATACCGCAAAGGACCTTCTTAGTGCACTAAGAACCATAAAAGTGCACTAAGGACTTGAAAGAGTAGTCCTATTTGCACAAAGGAGGTGGCATATGAAAGCTTATGTTTTTAAACACAAGATTCTAGGTTTTTAAAAATGTATCTTTATTAAATCCCGAGTTATTTGATTTTTTGTACGCACGTGCCACTAATCCTTTTATCGTTATTGTGTATTGTGCGCATTCAGGTGGAACCAATGCCAATAAACAAAATATCGATATTAGCATGAATATGGAGATAATACATGTTTTCATAAATAAATAAAATATTTTATCGATTTTATTATAATACATGTTTTCATAGATAAATAAAATATTTTATCGATTTTATTTTATAAATATTTTAACTAAAATCCTTAAAGTTTTTGCACGTTAGATTTTTATATCAACATGAAATGACAGATATTTTAATATTTCATTGACAAGTTATTTATGCAAATAAAAATGCCAAAACAATTAAAGAAATAGCAGTTATGAATCTTCTTGTAAGACTCTCTCTTATCTTGAGCAAAACAAAAAAATTGTAAAGGTGAATAAAAGGTAAAAATAAACAAAAATGTGCCGTTAAAAAACAACTGAAGTGACAAAAGGGAGAAGAAGGTAAGGAATAAAATCTTGTCTTGTCTGAAACTGGTGGTTATACTGGCATTTCAAAGAATGAAAGGAAATGTATTTTGTGAAATTAAAATTCAAATGGAAGATGAATTCCATTTCAGTTATTTTACAATGTCCAAAGTATATTGATTTCCGTAAAAGTTATATTAAACAAATAGTACTAAGATAGAAATCATGATGCGTTAAATTATAAATTTAACCCGGACCACTTACTTTCGCGATTTACAAAGTTTTTCAAGAAGTACGAAATTGTGAAAGTTTAGCAATTGGTTAGATATAAATGTATTGCTCATGTATTAGAACATTAACTGAACTGGTATCTTTAGATAGATGTGTCATGTTTATTGCACATTGGCAACTGATATCTTGTTGTAAAACTATGTTATTTAATAAATGATTATTAAAAAGGAGAAAGTGCATAGCAATTTTTTACACCAAAAAAATCCAAGCATATACTTGTTTCAAATTGAATCCCTTTAGATTATCAGTAGAGAACTTTTTTTCAACAAAATGTTTTGAATCTTAGATAAAACATTATATCCATCTCTGTCTCTGTCTCTTTTTTAATTTTTTTATAAAAGCTGAAATAAAGTATTTCGTTATTTTACGGGAAATACCTACTTTGGTCAGAAATCTCAAGTTTCGTAATTTCTAAGCCAAAACAATGACGTATAAGTGCTTGACCAAAGTAAAAAAAAAAAACATTTCATGTAAAAACAGTCCCGGTTAAAAAATTCTGTAGAACGTTTAGAAATTTTCACGGTTAAAAGGAGTTTGATATGCAGTTAAGCCTGTAATTTGAAATAATTCTAAGTTCATTTGTTTATTTAATTACAAATAAATTTTGACATTGAAAATTTCCGTTTGTGTTTAAAACGTCATAATAAGGAAGTTACAAATCATAAAAATATTTCAAAATTATTGGAATAAACTGTATATAAAAAGCTATTTAACAAGGAAAATTTCATGAAAATCGGATAAGAAATGAGTTCTACAGAATTTTTAAAGAGGGACCGTTTTTACATGAAATGCACAGGGAATTTTCAAAAGTTCACTTATACTTTTGGCACTAGGCTCTATTGGATGTTGCTTATTGAAATATTATCAAATTTTGCTCGATTTTTTTTTTACAAAAACAACTTTTCTTTTTAACCTTTTTTCGACAAAAATTATGTTTTCATGCAAATTTTCTTATAGTTAAAATTAAATGTTTTTTTTTCGATTATGAAAATCAAAGGTTCATACACATTTGTTTACATAATAATAGCTAACACCTAGTATGTTTGTTTACCTTACCGATGTTAATTGACAATCAACAATAATCATCACCTGATTAGGTAAAGCAGTTGGCACGTGCCTAAAAAACTGCTAATAACTTCGTTATTCACAAACCATTTATGATAAAAATTGACAAAATAACATATTTTTATATGACAATTCATATTCCGCCTCCTTTGTGCACATAGCATATCAGTGCACTTTTATGGTTCTTAGTGCACTAAGAAGTCCTTTGCGGTATTTCTACACACCGGAATTGAAAGAGTTTTATTATACACTAAAATTTTATACTTTTCTTTTTTTTTTTGTTTTGTTTAATATCACTTCTTATTTTCATAAATGTTCACGAAATTATGCAATTATGAAGTTGAGTTACTTCCCCTTTTCTATGTTGTGAAAACGAAATTAAAGAGGCTTTGAGTGTTACTTTTTACTAAAAATTGTATATCAAGTCTTATAAAATAAAAAATTGAACTAATTTTAAGGGATAATATTGAAGTTTAACAAACTTTATTCAAATAATTGCAAATTCAATTTTTGATTAATACTTTTATTGACCTTATTGAAAGATAAACTATTTATTTGAAACTTGACAAGCAAAATGTATTAAAAGTTAACCTTTTCTCCCTCAATTGGGGAGATATCAGTGTCATAAAATCCAAATAAAAGTCCATAATGACATGGCAATGGAAGATACACTTATTGCTGAAGACAGTAATGAGTACCACAAATCAAATCAACAAAGCATGTAAAAGATGAAGAAAAAAAAAAGATTTAAAAAAATTCCTCATTGTGAGGGGAATAAAAACATCTGTCTGCAGATGAAACATTAACGACTTTGAAGGACATAACTGAAATGTTTGAAAACAGTACCCGCAAAAGGCAGAAAACAAGGAATGTTAAGCATATGATTCGAACTGAAACAGCAAAGCATGTAAATGATAAAAGAATTTGTGCCATCAAAACAAAACAATACAAAATAGAACTATTCATTTAGTGTGGAAGAAAGAACACAAAAGTCAATCGTCCAACCTAGAAAACCAATTGGATGCTTCCTAATTGGCGACAAATTTTTGTAATTGGCGACAAAAAATACAAGTTGGCGATTTTTCTGGCGACAGATATTCAGAAGCCAGAGCCATCCCTGATATTGTGAATTACCAATAAAAAAATATAGGACATTTTGTTTTTGATACTTTATCGAGGCGCAACGCATCAAGTTCATCCTAACGGGTTTACTTGATACTGACTGTGATAAAGTCTATATCAAAAACAAAATGTCCTATATTCATATTTATTATACTGAATACTTAATGAACACTTAGTAGTAAATTTTCTAGGGAAGACATGTGTCGCCTGCATAATATTGTAATGCAGACAGTAGATGTTGAAGAATATTCTTAGTTCTGTCAAACAAGAAGTGGGTGTGCAAGAGATAAAAAACTCTCTTACACAGTAGAGGACCTCATACTGATACTCCATGTTGAATGGCAGAAGGCTGGGATATGTGATTCCTGAGAAAAATGTGACAAAAATTTTCAAGACACAAAAAATATTCAGTTATGTCAAACAGAAAGTAGGCATAAGAGAGATTCCAAACTGTGCTAAATAGTGTAAGTCATCATATTGATACTTAATGCGGAATTGCAGAAGGCTGGGATTTGTGGTTCCAGAGAAAAATCTGACTGAAATTTTTTGTAACTCTTAACTAGGGAAAATATTCTAAATTCTGTCAAACAGGAAGTGAGCATGCAAGAGATCCAAAACTCTCTTACATGATATAGTTCTCCATACTTATACTCCAGACCAAATTGACGAAGGATGACATATGTGATTCCTGTGAAAAATGTGACAGACATTTTCAAGACACAAAATATATTCTAAGTTCTGTCAAACAGGAAGAAGGCATACGAGAGATCCCACACTCTCTTACATGGTCTAGGTCTACATACTGATACCCCATGCCATATTGCTGAGAAAAATGTGACAGAAATTTTTTGTGAGGCTGACAATGATGGGAGCAAGACGACGGATAGTGATCCCTATATGTCTCCACTGCTTGATTGCAGGTGACACAAAAATGCATACATGTATCATCTTGAAAAAAATTTAAGTCAGGTCAGTCTTAACTTGCCATTGCAAAAACCCTTTTTAGCTATAGTTAAACAGTTGTATACAGCTTGTAACAAGAGTAAACCCTAAAGTCTCCCCCGTCCCTGCTTGGCATCTGAATTGATGTTTTAAACAATAACTGACCTAATCAGAAAAATGGAACATGCTCACTAGATTGTGAAATTTAATTCACTGACAAAAGCCATATAGCAGGCCATTATATAATACCCAAGACCAACCCATATACAAAATTTCATTGACCTACCACAAATTCATTCTGAGAAACTTAACATGCTCACTAGACCATGAAATTGAGGTCAAAGACAAAAGTCACCTGCCAGTCTGACATATTCTACCCAAGGCCAAGCTGCTTAATAAATATCATTGCCCTACCACTTACAGTTGTTGAAAAACTAACCTAATCAAAGAAACTTATAGTGGCCATTAGACTGTGAAATTGAGGTCAAGAACAAAAGGCTTTTGCCAACTGACATGTACTACCCAAGACCAACCTATATACTATATATTATCGACCAACCGCTTACAGTTATTGAAAAATGGGCTTAATCAGAAAAACTTAACATGACCACTAGATCATGAAATTGAGGTCAAGGACAAAAGTCATATGCCAGATTGACATGTACTACCCTAGATCAACCTACATACTAAATACTATTGACCTACCACTTATAGTTATTGAGAAATGGATTTAATCAGAGAAACTTAACGTGGTCACTAGACCATGAAATTGAGGTCAAGGACAAAAGTCATATGCCACATTGGTATGTACATGTACTACTCAAGACCAATCTATATACCAAATATCATTGACCTACCACTTACAGTTATTGAGATATGGATCTAATCAGAGAAACTTAAAGTGGTCACTGAATAGTGCAATTGAGGTCAAGCTCACATGATTTTATGTCCGTCAGGTAGCACTTGATTATTACTACCACTAGACCAAATATGATGTTCCTACATCAGAGTTTTCAAAATATCCTGTATTTAGTAAAAGTTAAAGCCATCCCCATCATACTTTGCATGCCTACGTCTCGCCTTCTGCTACTTTCATCGCGGGCGAGACAACAAAACCTTTTTGAGTAAGCCACTTTATTTTACAACTTTAATTTATAACGAAATCAGCTGTAATTACTGTAGTCTTTTGTATGTAGATGAAAACAAATATGAGCAGAAAATGGGAATCAGTAAATGGGCCGTAAATTCAGGCCAAACCACATGATGATAATTCCTACCCCCATATATCTTCCAAACGATAAGTGAAAATCAGCAAATGTGACTTATTCCAATGAAACAAATCTGTAATACAAGAAATAAGCATAAATGATAATACATGGGTTATTGCCCTGTGATATCCTAGGACTTTCTGTCATTCTTAAACATTACCTTATTTTGTATGCCATCTGATACACCATTATCACCATTAGATAAAGTGTTGACAACATTATTCTGTGTATCCTGATACATGTAGGCAAACTTTACCCTATCATTCCTTGTCAAGGGAGACGACTGCACAAAACTTCTAAAGCTTTTTAAAACCTTTTGATTTTCCTCATCAGCCTTCTTTGTCAACAATACTACACAAAGCCTGTAAATAAGGATACATTATAAAGAAACAAATAATAATGAAATAAACATTAAAAACATGGTTATAAAGAAACAAACAATAATGAAATAAACATTAAAATAAATGATTACACACTTAATTTTGTCATAGGCACATGGCCACAGTAACCTAATTTGCCTGGATGCTGACATACCATCAAAGGTACCTGAAAATCTAAAATAACTACTGTGAATTCATTTAATTTCGTGGGTATCAATTTTAATGGGTAGAGAAAAAAAGACGTTTGGTGGTGTACGTAAATTCGTGGATTGCCACTTGTTCCAAAAAAAAAAAAAATTTCAATTGAAACTGATAAAAGTAAAAATTCTAAAATTCATGGCTTTTTAGTATCTTCAGTATTAATGTCAAAACATCAAAATTTAGAAATATGCCTGTAATTAAAGTGTCACCTTTAATTAACAATTCATAGTAATGTGTAGATATTATGTAATTAGGTAGTCATCTGACATAACCTTACTCCATTCCTTGTTTATAAATAGACACCTGTATTGATTGCAAAATAAACATATCCTTTTCAGTGGAACATAATTAAAATGATAAAAAAGAATTGAGACAGTTCTTGTCCAAACTTCTTTTCTGAAAATCAACACTTTAGCGTAATTGAAAAACAAAACAGGAAGCCAGTTACCGCGAATTTGTTAACTGGGAAACACTTGAAAATAAAACATTTTAACTTATTTTGCTGCTATAAAAGGTTCAGGAGAATGCATATCTACCGATGTTTGGATATATCAGGTTATGTGGGCTGAGTTACAAGTGCAAGGTTTATGGCATCCCATGATCAAGTCCTTCATAATATTCATTCATTGGTGTTGAAGCTTGCACAAGAAAATCATATTTCCTTGAGTATTTGAATTCATGGTTTTGGGACACCCACGAAAACCACGAAAATTGGTACCCCACGAATAAAAATGAATTCAAAGTAACTAAAGTCTTTGAAACTTGATGTTAAGACTGTCTGTTGTAATAAAATTCTTTTTAATGAGTCTTACAACCAAACTTTTTGTATTTTAAAGTGCCTGACTATTATTTCTAAAAATACTGTTTAAATTTGCAATATGATATCAATACTTCCATACTTGCAGAAGCCTATGAAGTATGCTTAATTAACCCATCTTTCTATCTCAAAGATAAGTTCTATGTACCTTCTCCTTTTAGCTTTCCTTTCCTCTGGACAAATTTCCTCAAACCTTCTCTGTGATGACAGTCTTGGTAGTATAAGAAATCTATTAGCTGTTAGTACTTCCTCCATAGCACTCCTACTTAACTGTGGCATCTGGAAATAAAGGCTTTCTACAGTCATAGAAAAAAAGTAGTAAAACAAGAATATGTGTCTAACCGACACAATGCCCCGCCTCACAACTCTTTTGAAGAATGGTATATTTCGTGACCAGTAAAACATGAAGTTGCTTGCATGGAAATATTCTTATTATGTTTTTAATTTGATTAAACCCTAATAGGTATTTAATAAAATTCAATGATAATAGCATATATCCTTCACAGAAAAGAAACTTAAACTTATGGATAAACCTTAAACTATCCCCCTTTTTCCATGACCAGTAAAGCATGAATTCGAAGTTGGTTACAATGGTAAATATTTATAATATTATTTATTTATTTATATCCTAATGAGTACATGTATCTATATAAAGTGTGATGATAATAGCATACATCCTTCACAGAGAAAAAACTTCAAACTGAAGTTAAACCTCATACTACATCCCTTTTTTCCATGATTACTGAAGCATGAAGTTGGTAGCATGGATAAATTTTTATTATCATTTTTGTTTAATTAGATGCTAATGTGTATTTATGTAAAGTTAAATGATAATAGGATACATCCTTCACAGAAAAAAACTTCAACCTGTGGGTAAACCTCATAATATCACACTTTTTCCTGTGATCGTTGGTTGTATGGGTAAAATTTTATTATGATTTTTGTTTAATTAGATGCTAATGTGTATTTATATAAAGATTAATGTTAATAGCATACATCCTTCATAGAAAAAAACTTCAACCTTTGGGTAAACCTCATAATATCACACTTTTTTCCATGATCAGTGAAGCATGAAGTTGGCTGTATGGGTAAAATTTAATTATGATTTTTGTTTAATTAGATGCTAATGTGTATATATATAAAGTTTCATGATAATAGCATACATCCTTCCCAGAAAAAAAAACTTAAACCTGTACGTAAACCTAGCTTGGGATGGATGAATGGATGAACAGATGAATGGACGAACGGAAAAACGGATGGATGGACGGACGGACAACCCGAACACTATATGCCCCCTACTATCGTAGGCGGGGCATAAAAATATGAAGAGTTGCACATGTTGTTGTGCAAAGCACATCCCCACTAGTCCCATCAAACAGGAAGTTGATATAGTAGAGTACCAAAAAGTGCTTTTAATGCAACACTATTCAAGAAAGCAGCATAATATAGGATTAAACACTGGTTTTTAGGAAATTATCTATGTAAACTCCGGCAGCTCACTCACAAACTGAATAAAGTCTAAAGGACTTGATGTAAAGTTTGTGAGTGACCTTCCAGAGTTTATACATACATAATTTCCTAAAAATCAGTGTTTAATTCTTATAATTCCAAATTAGTTCAAAAATATGTTTGATCAGAGTAAACAACGTCTTTTTTTTTGCTGCACTATATTTTCGCATAATGGATTAATAGGCAAACAGAAATATTGAAAAATATTTCGTTTGTTATTCATGATGTTGACCAATGAAATTGAATGTTATAATTACATTTGGAATTATCAAATAATGAATCCCTTCAGGCACAGTGGAGGATTTTGTGATGAAACAAAATCTCAGACAGAATGATGGACAGACAGACTATTAGAATCATTACCAGGGAGAGGGCCAGACAGAAAAATCTCAGACACCCAAGGGTAAGATTTCAAGTATTGGACGAAGCTTGCTGAGGGTGTCTGTGATTTTTTTGTCTGGCCCTCTCACTGGTGTTTGATTATTCCCCNCCCCCCCCCCCCCCCTCAACATAAAAAAAACAAACAAATCACCTTCGAAACACCATTGTTGACATCAGTGAATTACTTCCCCTTCCACCATGTCATAAAGCATGGAGTACGCTCTGAGTCCGTGGTTATTTATTTCACTGCCAACGATTGAAATATTTCTCATGCATTTTAAGGCAGTCAATATTCTGTTTAATACTTTTAATTATATACTTTTCAATTCATGTAAACTAAGCAGAGTATATTGTTATGACAAAATATTGGTGGTGTATTTTGACAGAAAAATCTTGCACAGCGAAATCAGTGGATTCCTTTGTCTGATGTGGGAGAAATGTATATTTCAAAATAATATTTTAGAATGTTTTGCGAAAGTTGTGGAACCTTGTTTGGTTGCTTGGATTTCACATTTTGAATAAAAGACTGATCTGACACTTTCATGATAACAGAAATGTTATGCATGGGAAAAATACTGTAAACCAACTTATTTTCGTGGCTTTTGCGTGCGTGAAAATATCGCAAAAATAAATCGTCGCGAATAGTTCAAATCCTTCTATAAAAGCATTAACAGAAATAGAAAATCGCGAAAATTAATCTCTGCGAACTTCACAAGAAGGGACAAATCGCGAAATAAGGTAGCCGCGAAAAAAAAGTAGGTATACAGTAGGCACCTGTCAAGAAAGGGAATATTATAAGCCCTGTATGGTTCACACCTTTGAATTACTTACATTTTTGCAATTATCAAAGCTACCAAAGGAGAAATTTAGTTTACATATAATAAGGCTGCCACTGGTGACATTGGTGAAACTTCATTTACCAGTAGGGTTGCCGCAATTGACACTTAAAAATCGTGACGGTGATTTGCTACTTAGTACAGATATTGCAAATGGTAATTGATATAATTGCAATGGCTGAAATTTAACTTGCTATCCTAGGTGTCCCTGTTCACATTTTACTTCCTTGTAAAGTTGTCATAAGGTTACTGCTTATTTAAAACTAAATTTGCCACTGGTGACTTTTTACTTAACTCTTTATTTGCCATTGGTGACTTTTTACTAACCACTGAATTAGCCACAGGTGGCTTTTTTCTAACCATTGAATTTGCCACAGGTGACTTTTCACTAACAACTGAATTTGCCATAGGTGACTTTTTTAGTAACAACTGATTGAACTGAATTTGCGACAGGTGACTTTTCACTTACAACTGAATTTGCCACAGGTAACTTTTTACTAACAAATGATTGAACTGAATTTGCAACAGGTGACTTTTAACTAACCACTGAATTTACCACTAGTGACATTTTTCTTACCACTGAATTTTCCAATAGTGACTTTTTACTAACATCTGAATTTGCCACTGAAGATATCTGCCTTATTACCATAGTTACCTCTGTTAGCATTGTATTTTCTTGATTCAAAGATGCCATTGGTGACATTTCATTCCCAACAGGGGTTGCCGTAAGTTAATACATTTACACTACCCACTTGCTGAAAGTTTACTTACCCCTAATGTTGCCACTGATGAATCTGTATCCTCATTAAACATTAGTAATGTTTCTCTGTACCTATTCACATTAAATTTCTTCGTCAAGTTTTGATTATCATTTGACCATAAATTGACATAACCAAATTTGATGAATTCTTTGTGGTAAAATGCTGGTGCTAGAAATCTCATTGAAATGTCTTCCCTTCTGGCAAATACTAAGGCTCTGACATGGTTGTCATTCCAACCTTCCAGGAAATCTTTATAGTTGTTATCTTGTATCTGCAATATACATGATATACACAGAACGTAAAATTTTCAAAGTTGGCGTCTTGTATCTGTATTACGAACACAAAATGAATTTTCTCTAGATTTAAAGTAAATAACCAGTACGTGGTCTTATACAGTTATAATAAACCGACAACCAGGCTTATAATCAGCATTGTAACTGTTGTATTTTGGTATGTAGAAAAAATATTTAGGCACAGTGCTCCCTCGTTATACCGTCCCTCTTTTAGGGCGGGCCCCAAACTTATCGCCAACCATTTTCAAGGTACATTTTTCGAAAAAGTTGCATAGTTGCTATGCTATTTATTCCCTCAATATATCACCACCCTCACTTATTGCCAAAATTTTTTCTGGTCCCAAAGCTGGCTATATTACGCGGGTACAGCGTATTTTTAGATATTCTGGTAAACACAGGTTTTGACAGTAACTCTTACTTTTCCAAAGATGAAATGACTACAAGATGCCTAAAGCCACTCATACTGCAACACCTGATTTTACCCACCCAACATAAATATACCTCTTAAATATTCTTAATTTTGCCAGCCAAAAGGACTACCAATTTACAAAATTTGGTAGTCCTCCCTCAAATTTACTAGCCTTTGGCCAGAGGACCAGTGTTACTATTGAATCTGAAACACATGGTGCACATCTGCGATACGTATGCAAAAGCTTTTGTAACTTAGTTGGAAAAGTACAAAGAAAATCAAGCAAAGAAGAATAGTTGATAAAGCTAACAGTTGATTTATAGATGCTTTATGTACAGACAGACAATAAATGCAAGCTCAGGGGGCAGTGATTCCTATGTACTAAACTTGCATAAGTTACAAGAGAAAAAATGTACTGCAGTAAGAACAAGATAATCTGTGTCAATGGACACTATGCCCCGCTACTGATCATAAATATTTAATGACCATTAGTGACATTCATTTTATCATCTATACATCTAGAGGCTAACATGAAATTTTACCTAGCAATCATCAAATACGTATGGTTGCTAGGTAAAATTTCCTAAACTAAATGGTCTTAGAGAGTTTCATGAAATTTTCCAAAGTTGGAATCAAGAATACATGCAATCCATATTTGGAAAATGACTACTTTAAATGAAAAGAATTGAATTACCATAGCTGCTAGGCAGAATTTCAAAAATGAAGTTTTCTTTGACGATTTCAAGAAATTTACCAAAATTGGAATAAAAGATTTTTGCAATTCAGTTATTGAAAATTTGTGTTTTGACAAAAAGAAATTAAAAAATATATGGTTGCTAGGTAAAACTTCCAAAATTAAAGGTCTTAGAGAGTTTCAGGAAATTTACCAAAATTGGAATCAAAGATTTTTGTAATTCAGTATTTGAAAATTTGTGTTTTGACAAAAAGAAATTCAAAAATATATGGTTGCTAGGTAAAATTTCCAAAAATTAAGGTCTTAGAGAGTTTCAGGAAATTTACCAAAATTGGGAATAAAAGATTTTTGCAATTCAGTTATTGAAAATTGGTGTTTTGACAAAAAGAAATCCAAAAATGTATGGTTGCTAGGTAAAATTTCAAAAATTAAATGGTCTTGGAGAGTTTCAGAATATTTACCAAAATTGGAATCAAAGATTTTTGCAATTCAGTTATTGAAAATTTGTGTTTTGGGAAAAAGGAATTCAAAAATATATGGCTGCTAGGTAAAATTTCCAAAATTAAAGGTCTTGGAGAGTTTCAGGAAATTTACCAAAATTGGAATCAAAGATTTTTGCAATTCAGTATTTGAAAATTTGTGTTTTGACAAAAAGAAATTCAAAAATATATGGCTGCTAGGTAAAATTTCGAAAATATAAGGTCTTGGAGAGTTTCAGGAAATTTACCAAAATTGGAATCAAAGTTTTTTGCAATTCAGTATTTGAAAATTTGTGTTTTGACAAAAAGAAATTAAAAAATATATGGTTGATAGGTGAAATTTCCAAAATTAAAGGTCTTGTAGAGTTTCAGGAAATTTACCAAAATTGGAATCAAAAATTTCTTATATAAAAATGGCTGATTAAACATAAAGGACAAAAAAGATGCTAAGAAGTATTTAAAAAATTAATAAATGAGTGTTATCAAAAATTCGATCATAAACTTCAAAGCCAATGAACCATGACCTTGAAGTTGCAGCATCTGTTTGGCACTAAAACATTGTTGTTCATGTTATGATGTATTGTTACGTTTTAGGGTAGGGTGGGGGTAAATAAACAAAATAACGAGTATACATTGTAGTACTTTGGTAAATAATGGTTTGACGTAGTGACCTGGTCAATATTGTACAGTGGTTGTGGTTAATATGCAATAGGTTAGATCTGGTAGTGACCTATAATACACTGTTAATTCATACAAAGCAGTATATTATTGGTAGCGTAAATGGCTATTGGTAGCATAACCGCATTGGTAGCGTAGCGGCAAAGCTCAAGGCACTGGTTAATTCAGATAAACGGGAAACTCTGACGTCACTAATAAATATGTACAAAAGATATAACAAACTAGAATCTATAATTAAGTTTTACTATTTCAATTTATTCCCCCTCTGTTACATGTATAAAATATTGACTATTAAATCCCCGAGAAACAATAAAATATAAGTGAGACCCCCCTTTTTGGTACGTCAATTGTTTGTCAACAACGTAGTATAAATAACTCGACTTGGTGACGTATCTCGGACATGGTTTAGTCTATTCTACATTAGGGATGACGTTTACATTGTTAATAAGACTGGTATAGACTGGTTCCGACTGCAGCCCCTTTATCTATAGCTATGGTTACTAGCTTCCAGACTGGTCTGATCGCCCTGGTCGCGGGCTGCAGTCTGTTGAAAGAGTGGCGAATGCTTCCTTTTATACTGCTAGACGACACACATCTCGTGCCTCTATGGTGAAGCTCATGAGTTCACATTCCTAACTACGTCAGCTGTTCAGTAATGGCGGAAACTACGAATGTTGATGTTTAGTCAAGTCGGAAAATGTGCAAACAGGACTTAACTAGGGCTAAACTTAACTGGAATAATCCCTGATAACAATATTCAAACCTAGCGGGAATAAAACAAGTAGGTAAAAATGACGTGGAAGTGAAATATACGGGACAAATAAAGATGGGAACATGTCGTTCAGTCGGGTGACCCCCCCGTGGTCAAACAAGTCGGACGAACTCTGTCTTATCATTCCCACTAATCACATAATAAATACAATATTTTCATACAATATACATCATCATAATCGCGATATCTGCAACAGAAATGTCATTGATAATGTTCATTTACGAGAATAACGTCACATGGCACAAACCACATGTCACGCTTAAAAATAGACAAGAATAAATGTAAGGTGTGCCATAGTGACTAAAAATAAGTGAAATACATACATACAATCCTATCAGCCTAGGCCTACTTCCTAACCATAACAGTATAATTATACAAAGTTTCATCAAGATATCAAACCTCCTTCAAGGTAAATTACTTTCAACCTACATTGTGTAAATCTTAACCTGTAGTATATCAAACATTCACTCCTAATATTCTAAGTCATTGAACCATGACCTTGAGGTCATAGCATCCATTTCCTTCCAAAATGTTGCAGTACATGTCATGGTCCATCTGCATACAAATTTTCATAAAGATATCAAATCTCCTTTAAGTTTAACTACCTTCAACCTAAACCTTAACCTGTATATCAAATATTCACTCCTGATATTCAAAGTCAATGACCCATGACCCTGAGGTCACAGCATCTGTTTCATTTTAAAAATGTTGCAGTTCATGTCATGGCCTATCTGTATACAAAGTTTCATCAAGATATCACAGCTCCTTCAAGGAAAACTACCTTCAACCTAAACCTAAACCTGTAGTATATCAAATATTCACTCCTGGACCCGGTTGTTCAACTTACGGTTAAATCTTAACCGAGGGTTAAAAATGTAACCATCGGTTAAAATTTAACCATCGGTTATTTTCCGTTGCTCATCTCTTGGTTATATTTAACCGGCTGTTAAAATTACTAAACCCTCGGTTAAATCGGGCTAAATTTAACCGAGGTATAAACCTTCGTTAAAACTTTTAACCAAGGGTTAAATAATATATAGGTGGTAATTACATCCGCATATTTGACAGGAAAGCCATTTTATAAGGAGAAACAAGAAATATTATAGATAGAAATTCAATAAAGATTAACAGAAAACTTTTACAATGCCGTTTGAAGAAGGCCAGATTTTTCACGGGCGATTACTGTCACAGCTTCAGACGATATAGATCTAGACCTCGGTAGGCATGAAATATCATTGTAATCGTATTAAGAAATGAACCTACAAAAGTATAATGCTGCTTTGATATTTTTACATCATGCATCAATGATTTTTTTTCACACAGCCTACTGCAGTTCATAGTTCCACATTTATGGGGGAACATTTACGCTGTTTTCACTGTTATATAAACTTACGTTGTTTACACTGTCCAGATATAATTCCCAGCAAAATAAAGAATGACACGATCTCCTTCAAATGTTGTGTATCTCTGAATATTCCCCTACATTTTTATTCAAAACAACGCGGTTCAGAAACTGGTACGCCACTATAGTTTGAAATCAATGA
>MJUU01033319.1:134960-146662 GCA_002080025.1 Modiolus philippinarum | reverse complement strand
AAATATGGTACCATTAGAAAGGTCTCATCATAAGGAAGTTACATACTCAATATGAACACCCTACCACTAAAAGCCTACCTTCTAGAAGCAAGGTTAAAGTTTTTAAAAATTGCCCTAAGGGCAAGGTCAAGGTCAAAATGTCTACAAGTATAGTACCAAAAGAAAGCTCTCATCACAAGGAAGTCACATACCAAATATCAACATCCTAGCTATTCAGGTCTTAATTCCACAAGCCAGGTTAAAGTTTTGCTGACGCCGACACCGGGGGTATGACAATAGCTCTCCGGACATTCGTCCCGGCAAGCTAAAAATTGCCCTCAAGGAAAGGTCAAGGTCAATAAGTCTACAAATATGGTACCTCCTGAAACATCTCATCATAAGGATGTCATGTATCAAATATAAATACTCTATTACTGAATGACTAAATTCTAGAAGTTAGGATAAAGTTTTAAAAATTTGCCCTGAGGGAAAGGTCAAGGTCAAAATGTCTACAAATTTGGTACCACTATCAACCTCTCATCATAACAAAGTTATATACTAAATATGAACACCCTACCACTAACAGTCTACCTTCTAGAGGCAAGGTTAAAGCTTTTCAAAAAGTGCCCTCAGGGAAAGGTCAAGGTCAAAATGTCTACAAATGTGGTACCGCTAGAAAGCTCTCATCATAAGGGAGTCACATACCAAATACAAACACCCTACCACTAACAGCCTACCTTCTAAAGGCAAGGTTAAAGTTTTTCAAATAGTGCCCTCAGGGAAAGGTCAAGGTCAAAATGTCTACAAATGTGGTACTGCTAGAAAGCTCTCATCATAAGGGAGTCACATACCAAATACAAACACCCTACCACTAAAAGCCTGACCTTCTAGAGGCAAGGTTAAAGTTTTTCAAAAAGTGCCCTCAGGGAAAGGTCAAGGTCAAAATGTCTACAAATATGGTGCCAAAAGAAAGCTCTCATTGCAAGGAAGCTACACACTAAATATCTACATCCCAACTCTTAAGGTCTCAATTTCACAAGCAAGGTTAAAGTTTTTGCTGACGACTCCGACGACGATGCCAACGTCGGGGGTATGACAATAGCTCTCCGGACATTCGTCCCGGAGAGCTAAAAATTGCCCTAAGGGCATGGTCAAGGTCAAAATGTCTACAAATATGGTACCATTAGAAAGGTCTCATCATAAGGAAGTTACATACTCAATATGAACACCCTACCACTAAAAGCCTACCTTCTAGAAGCAAGGTTAAAGTTTTTAAAAATTGCCCTAAGGGCAAGGTCAAGGTCAAAATGTCTACAAATATGGTACCACTAGAAAGCTCTCATCACAAGAAAGTTACATACCAAATATGAACACCCTACCACTAAAAGCCTACCTTCTAGAGGCAAGGTTGAAGTTTTTCAAAAATTGCCCTCAGGGCAAGGTCAAGGTAAAATTGTCTTCAAATATAAGAAGAAAGCTCTCATCACAAGGAAGTCACATACCAAATATCAACATCCTTGCTCTTCAGGTCTCAATTCCACAAGCCAGGTTCGCTGACGATGCCGACGCCGGGGGGATGACAATAGCTCTCCGGATATTCGTCCCGGCGAGCTAATTATTAGCAAAGACTTTCTTCCCTAATCAAATAAACTGTTGATACAAGATATGTGCATTGTCTGAATATGCACAATGATCTACAGCAGCAGCAATCATGATAAAATCTAAGTCTTAAACTGAGTGTACTAATTGCTTGCCAAAACCTGTGATTGTTAATGCATTACTGAGGGGTCAGGGCCATCCTTCGGGATTAACTGATAAAGATACAACTGCATGTCAAATATCAAATGGGTATATCTACAAGTTTAGGCTGTACTATAATGTATCTTCTTGTGTTCAATCATGCATGACTGAGGTATCCGGGTCATCTTCTTGGCTTGAAAGTGGGATATATGTGCGTCTAATATTTATAAAGATACAAAATTAACTGCAAACCAAGTGACAAGGGAAAAACGGTACAGGTTGTATTAAATGCTTACAAATAACAAGTGATGACCCTAAAAGATGTCTCGCCAGTCCCTGCTGGCCTCTAAATTGATGTGAAATCTAAGTGAACTAATCAGAAAAGTGAACATGGTCACTAGTCTGTGAAATTGAGGTCAAGGACAACTTCAAGTCATCTGCCAGACTGAAATGCACTACCCAAGACCAACCTCGTACCAAATATTATCAACCTACCACTTCTAGTTATTGTAAAATGGACTTAAGCAGAAAAACTTAACATGGGCACTAGACCATGAAATTGAGGTCAAGGACAAAATTCACCTGCCAGACTGACATGCACTACCAAAGACCAACCTACATACCAAATATTATCAACCTACCACTTCTAGTTATTGAGAAATGGACTTAAGCAGAAAAAACTTAACTTGGCCACTAGACCATGAAATTGAGGTCAAGGACAAAAGTTACCTACCAGACTGACATGTACTACCCAAGACCAACCTACATACCAAATATTATCAACCTACCACTTCTAGTTATTGAGAAATGGACTTACGCAGAAAACTTAACGTGGCCACTAGACCATGAAATTGAAGTCAAGGACAAAAGTCACCTACATGTACCAGACTGACATGTACTACCCAAGACCAACCTACATACCAAATATTATCAACCTACCACTTCTTGTTATTGAGAAATGGACTTAAGCAGAAAAACTTAACGTGGCCACTAGACCGTGAAATTGAGGTCAAGGACAAAAGTCACCTGCCAGACTGACATGTACTACCCAAGACCAACCTACATACCAAATATTATCAACCTACCACTTCTAGTTAATGAGAACTGGAGTTAAGCAGAAAAACTTAACATGACCACTAGACCGTGAAATTGAGGTCAGGGTCACATGACGTTATGTCCGTCAGGTAGCACTTGATTAGTACTACCACTGGACCAAATATGATGTTCCTACATCAAAGGGTTTTCAAAATATCCTGTATTTAGTAAAGTTAACGCTGTCACCGTCGTCATACTTTGCACGCCTATGTCTCGCTTTCTGCGACTTTCGTCGCGGGCGAGACAACTAGTATTATTGTTCATGCATAACATAGAGTCCAGGACCACAATATAGGTGTGGAACCCATATGTACTCCTCAAGACTTAACTGCAAATCAAATATCAGGTGGCTAGCTATATAGAACTACTGGCACAAGTTGTACAAATGCTTGTGAAAAACTTTATGTGACTGTTCATGTCTGAAGGGTATTACTATTGGGTATCATCTGGGTTTGGACATAAACAAAGTGCAGGATTGAAATGAAACCAATAGTATGGATAAGCATGACAATTCTCAGTAGTTTGAAATTTTATTTGCTACAGCCGCTGTCTAAAGTCTATCCAAATATCCCACTTCCACAACTTTTTGTCACATGGGAGAAAAAAAAGTTTTGGAGATTCCCCCCTTTCGGGCCCCATTTATCTCATGGGCAGTACATGCTACCTGAAATCAGTCAAAATGCCACTAACTGGAAATTTCCTCAGGAGCACACTAAAGGAAACCCCATCATAATCTGATAAATAATAAAGATTCTACAGGCAAATACTGGGTATATGAAAAAACCTAATTTAATCCCTTCTTCTGAAATAGGCTTGAGCATACATTTTGTATGCCAAGAAGCATCATGCTAACATTTGAAAATGATCTGTCTACCAGAACCAAAGTTATGCTGTCGACAGACACCAATGACCACTGGGCCATATTATAATATGACTGCAAAATTTTTGCGGTCATATGAAAAAAATACAGGTTAATTCGTAACGCAATTTAATTTTGCAATAGCTACATTTTTATTACAAGAGATCAAATTTTATTTTCACAAAATTTTCTTTCCATGAACAGCAAAAATTATTCCTTAATGTTAATGTAATATGTTACTGAAAATGAAAGTTAAGGTCAAGTAACGTGTAAGTGGCTTGTACATTTTAAGTTTTGCAAACCTGAGGACCAGCTAGATCTGTGACATATCATACCTCTATACCAGGTAAGGGAATTGACACCTCAAAACGTTGCCAGTCCTATGTTTAATATATATATGACTATACAATTTTTTGCAAGTTTTAGCCTGTCCTGACAAAAAATAGAACAGCCTGCCTCGGATTGAGGGGTGGTTGTTATCACAAGCTCTGCTCTATACTATATATTTTGTATTCAGAGTTCATACACATAAATGGGTATATGTAACCACAAAATTCAAGTACTTTTTAAGAACTTTCATGCCAGTTTTTTTTCTTCAATTTTTAAGGACCCCAATTTTCCTTTTGAACATGCTGAAAGGCCTTGCCATTTTGCTAACTTTTTTCAGGAAAGCAGTTTTGTTCAAGTTGTAATATTACCATCAAGTCTCATCTCCTATTGTTGTTCTCTTTTGTTTCCATGTATATTTTCCCCCAAAATTAAAAGTTTTTTTTTCAATAAAATGACAACTTTCCATGTATATTTTCCAATGCCAACTTTCAAGGACTTTCGAATTCCAGGTCCTTTTGCAAATTGCAAGTATTTCAAGTCTTTGATTGTCCAATCTTTTTTTAAAGTACTTTCAGGGTTTTAAGCACCTGGTTTCATGCAACAAATAAAACTTCCCTCACATCTAATGCTTTATTAATTTATGGAGGATTGCAAACAGCCCAAAGGCCACAAGTAGCTATAGCTCTTCCATAATAATACAGTACAGCCAGAGACTTACCATGATAAATCACTGTGATAGACATATCACTCTAAATTTTTAAATGAATATATATTTTTTCCTGATTGATCTATCCACATAATTTTTTTGCATATCAAGTGGTAGAATGCATCACTCTTTATTCAAAAGAAAGCATTTTGAAAGATCAAATAGGAAATAAAATATACACATTTCACTAAGCACTAACCACGTCTATCACAGTGATTTATCATGGTAAGACTCTGGCTGTACTGTATATTGTCATTTACATGATGGTTTCTACTACATGTAGTACTGGTGCATGTACATAAACAAATAAAGGGATATTTGGAGTAAATGTACATGAGACAAAATCCTTTTAAATAAATGGTAAAATTAAGCAAATGGAACAACGCTTTCATTGTTGTTTTTCATCCGTGAAGTCACCATGAGGCCTTCAACATACTAGTAGAGCAAACACTCTTACCTCAAAATAGGTTTAAGACGGCCCCTAGCACCAGTTTAATACTACATCCATCCCCTGTATATATACCGGTACATGTATGTATAGTGTGAAATGCTGAAATATGAAATAATGATGAAAACATCAGAAAACATACCTCATATGCCTCATTTATTTTTGTAAACTTTTCTGATGCTTCTGGGTTACTGTTCTTGTCAGGGTGCCTAAAAAAAATTGAATAAATTAAACACAAAACAAAAAGATGAAACCCAAAGAAAGGAATCATGTTCATGATGTAAAAATAAGAGACATATTCATCATGTTCATATATTTCCATTCAGAAGAAATCTTTTAATAATAAAATTTTACAAAGAGTACATTCTGTAGATAACAATAGTCTCTAAAAATACAGAAACTTTTGACATGTTTGATACTTTTTTGTACTAACACTGCCACTTACTCAATGTACCGGTAAGACAAACTTTCAAGTAGTAAAGATAAAACTGAATTTTTCAAATGATGGCTACATGTAGATACTAGTATATGTGGTCCAGGGATGGACTTATGATGATTCTTGACCAAACATTTCGGGAAGTTTTGAGTTTGATTTTTCTTCCATAGTGCGACAGTGTTCTATCAGCAGACTATGCTCCTTGAGCTAGCTGGCAGTTTAGCGGCGAGCACCCCTTGACCAATCTTTCAAAATCATGTATTGTTTTTTTTTCCTTTCAAGATTTTGGTCTTGAAGTAAGTCAATGTAAGTGGTCTACCTGCATTGAGTATTCATATGTTTATTATACTATAGAGAAACGGGACAGATAAGGGGGAGTAAATTACATTGGAAAGTATTTGATTGTCCTATTTGTCTTTTTATATGAGACGCCTCTACTTTTTCAACGGACCAAGTTGTCCCTTAAGACTAACCCCTTTTATCATTTTGACCTTCTGAGTAAATATCTTGGACGGTCAAAGTGGTCCTGGTCTGCCTTGGGGTCTCTCTTGTCCATAGGGCGAGATGTCCCCTATTCTTTGAGCAAGATGCGGGAACCACTGAAAATTTAGTTAAACTGGAAAAACCACATCTTTATTAAGTCTTCAAAATATTTTTTCTGTCTAAATTGGCAGGATTTCAGGAAATAGACCCCCTATTGAGAAACTCAATATTTGGGGAGGCCCTTTTTCAGGATGTTAGGATTAGATGCTTTAACATGTTTAAGCTTAGAATTTCGGGACTTTTATGATTTACATGTAAGCTCGGGATTTTGGGATAAAGTGTAACTATGGCTTACAGGACTAATGGGACGTGGAGATTAACTCCACAACACTCAACAGGGATATAAATTCACTGGGAATGGGGATTCATCAGTCTTTGACTAAGTTTTTTTGTACATTTACATTTACTGGAATACTGTGAAGGGCCATCAAACAGCATCAACTCACAGGAAATATTGCAGTCGCATGGCTTCCACACAAGGCTGTTAAAATTGTCCGTATTTACAGTTTAAAATGATTTACAACACCACTCTACCCTACTCCTCCATGAAACTGTGGAGCGAGGTCTTGAATGACTCCACAGTTTCCTGACTGACAACCCCCTCTGGTAGGTTGTTCCATTCCAGTATTGTCTTTGGAAAAAAGCTGTATTTATATGTATCTGTGTTGCAGCTATAAAGGTATACAGGTATAAAGCTTAGTGTTGGGAATCGGATAAAAAAATCATAATTGATAAATCAGAATAATCGGATGTACCTTCCGATTTGATTATCAATTAAAATCAGATACCTTTATAGTGCTTTTAGAGTTTGGTTTTATCCATGTTTGCTGTGCTTTTGTATTGCATAAATTCAAACTTATTGATCTTCATTGTCCAGTTGAATAACCTGTTATATTCCCCATACATGAGACAAACAACTGCGGAATAGTTTGAGAACAATTCTAAATAATCATACCTGCCAACTTTTGAAAATCTCCATGGGGGTTTTTATGCGCGACCTTCCTTATCAGTCGTGTGAAAGTTTGCGGCGTTTTGCGCGAAGTTTTTTGTCTAATACTTGATGCTCTTTTTTATCAAATATCTAGGTGTTATAGAAGATTTTACTTTTTATTGAGGGAGGCAAGACATTCCTCTTTTATTGTGTTTTTGGGCATTTCTGTTGGTTCTTAAATATTTTTGGTCAAATAAATCAGTTGTGAACTGTTTTTGGACCATTCTGTTAAATTTTAACTTTTAAAGGGAAACAAAAAGCAGTGCTTGCTGTTCATCATTATGTTGCTCTTATTTGAATTTAGAGTTGACTGTTTGGGGGAAAAATAAAGATTGTAAGCTTGTTAATGAAACCATTCTCTCTCTCCTTTATTATTTGTCTGATGTACATTTACTGCATTTCTCCTTTTATTCCATTCTTCTATAAATAAAGCAAGCATTACGTTTTTAAGATATTTTTTGCCTTTTCTGATTCAGTCAAAAAAGTGGTGTTCTGGGATTTTGAGTGAACTTTCGTGCATTACAGTACAAATATGTTTGTTAATGTTGTTAAGGCTACTCAGTTCAACTATGCAAACTCTGCAGAACGGGGAACTTGCAACGAACTAGTCACTGGCATAGCCAACCACGGAACTGTCAAGTGTGATGCTTGCAGCTCGTTGTATCAGGGATTGTGAATCTTGATTCGTAACTCAAGAACTGTTCACTATGATTGCCGGTGGTCCATCCAGTTACGTAACTTTATTAATGTCGCCGAAGCCTTAAAATCAACAACAAATCAACCAAACTCGTCATATTTACGATTGTTTACATGCCGGCTCCAATCAGCTGTTTTTCACTCCAATACCGCGTGAAAGATGTAAAACCGATTCTGATTGGCTAATATCGAGAAAATGGTTAACTCCCTTTCGAGAATTTGGATTATCTCCCTTTCAACAACCAAAATCGTGTAAAGAAACATTTTTTCGTGCGAATTTCTTCAAAATCGTGTTTTATGCCAAATTTTTGCTTCACGCTCGTGACATCGTGACAGAAGGTTAAAATCGTGTAGATCACGCCAAAATCGTGTAGATCACGCCAAAATCGTGAAAGTTGGCAGGTATGAATAATATGCATAATATGCTCTGAGAAATCCACTTCTGACAAACAATTTTATTACTATTCTTCACACATTCTAGTATTATGAGATAGAAAAAATTTAAATTTTCTGCAAAATTTAACTGGCATCCAATTATGGATTATTGAAAATCATAATCGATTAATCGATTTCATGTTGAAAATCGATCGATTATCGATTATAATCGATCATCGGAACATCACTAATAAAGCTGTTACTAGGCCTACCTTGTATTCTTGTTGGTCTTCCTAAATATGGTGGTATCTTTAGAGCGCTGATGTTGTTCACGCATTTGTAAAAAGTTCACCAATTCTCTTATCCGGCGTGACGATCACAAAGCTGAATTGACCAATCAGTTCAGTCGATTTCAATCTTGTACCCCAAACATAGGCGGTGACGCGATCGATGTTTTCTTATATAATTTATGTAAAAAATCGATATTTTAAATTGCAATATATTCGGTGTTATAATACTTACGATCTTGAAATTCGGATATGATGTTTATATTGAAGTTCAAAATACATAACCCGAGTTTCATTAAAATATCTTGAAAAATGAATGAATAAATCAAAGTTGAAGTTACTTAGATATATAGTGAAATGTGGTCATTTTCACCTCCTCCACAGGTAAAGTGCCCGGATGTCCGGATAAGAGAATTGCTGTTCTTGTCTTATCTGCTGTAGGAATGTTCATTTGAGCTCTTGGAGCAATGTTGTGACACTTTGGCAGCGATTGTATTGACAAGTTACAAAGCAGGCAGCTCTATGTTGCACCTTTTCGACTGAGTCAATTTGATATTGACGAAAAGGGTAGTACAAGATTTCGGGATTTAGAAAAAATAAAGTCGGGATTCCGGGACAAGACCCTCTATGGCTCCCCCGCAATATATATATAGAAATCTAAATAATCCCAAGCTTACCATTCTTTAGCGAGTTCCTTGTAAGCCGATTTTATTTCTCGTTGTGTTGCTGTTTTACGAACTCCCAACACATCATATAGATTTTCGCCATTTACATTTATGCACATTAACAGAACAGATAACAAAAACAATAATCTAGCTGCCTTCATTCTCGCTATCAGGAAGAAATTTGATAATGTTATGTCAGAATTTGGAACGAAATTTTTTTTTTCGACGTAAATTTGTGACTTTCATTTGTTTTGTTTGATTTCCTTTTCTAAAACGTAAATGTGACACTGATCCCTTGTTGTTACAATTTTTATTTTCGTATATTCATTAAGATTCATGAAAATATCTAAAAATGTATTAAATCTAAAATAAATATATTTAATTTTTTCTTTACTTTATTTAGAATCTTGTCATTTTTTAAAAATATCAAAACAATGTTGATTTTAGCGATTCGAAACTATCAGAGAACTGCACGGCACGGTTCGAAACCGAAAGAAGGATAAAAACAAAGTAGTTTGAGTGTTTCATGAACTGTTAAAGAAACTTTTAATTATATTTATTTAGAACTTTGTATATATGAAACATGGTTCTGNCGACAATTTTAATGGAAACTACAAAAAACACTGTATATATTTAATTCTACAAATGTTGTTGAGCGAAACTTTACAAGTAACCTAAATGAAATTACAAAATACTAAATTACTTTTTTTTTCAATCTCGTTTTCGGTAGTTTTCTGTTGTTTTCTGTTGTTTTCGGTTGTTTTCTGTTGTTTTCTGTCCTTTTCGGTAAATCGTCGCCGTTTTCGGTAAATCGTTGGACCGATTTATTGCTTTAGTTAATTTAGGTGAATGCATATATTTCAGTTACATGTATATTGTGAAATAGTCCTAGAACCTCGCCCTGTTTCTTTTTCATTTTTGCTGACTTATACTTCCAAGTAAATTTTAGTATTTTACAGTTTACTGAAGTACCAAATCGTCATGATCCATAAAAGCAGGAAATCCCACTTTGCTTTTTGAATATCAAATCGAAAGATCATGAACTTGAAAAGTCGTAGACAAAATGATTTAGATAAAAAAAAAAATGATGTATCATTCTCCAACAGAAGACCGTGCTTTTCACCAACACCACTAAAATCAGGTAACGGGTCCGTTTCCCCACTATACACTTTTGCCCAGGGTCCGTTACCTCCCCATATAATAGTCAAGTTTGTTTACTTTGCAATTATCATGACACGTTAATTGTACATACATGATACTTTTGTGAATAAGTTGCCTTTGAATGTTTATTTTACAATGATTACTGACTTTGGAGTGTTGATTGACAGGTCATGCAGGTGTTTGTTTGATGTTATTGAAAATTTTATAATTAAGATGTTTATTTTTTTAATTTCAATTAAACATTAATTGATTGTTCTTATAATTTATTTTGATTGGAAACTATCATAACTTTAATCAGTAAATATGTTTGTTTTGCGATCTGTTATTAAACAAATTATTTGTACTAATCATTATTCTTGATTGCCGATTAGGCATTTATAATCAAATCTTAATTACGTGAAGTTTGCTTTGTATTTATTAAAATCAAAACATTAACAGCATTGGCTTGTGCTGAGTAAATTTTTGGAAAAACAATTGTTGGAAGATGATTCACAGCTTAGGTTCCTTGATGCTTTTTTTTCTCACAGACATGTCTTATACAGGGGACAGTTTTAGACATGCACAGAAAGGAAAAAAAAATAAAAGAAAATCAAAAATATAAAATAATTCCGTCCTTTGTAATGACCCTTCAGCATAGTCTTCCTGTAAAAACAAAAAAATATTTCCTGGCTAACATACATGCAAAAGACCATCAACAAATATTGATAAATATGATGGGTGAACGGACCCTGGGCGAACCTGAAAGTGGGCGAACAGGTAGGTGGGCAAACGGACCCGGTTTCCTAAAATCAAAAGCTTAATTTTCCGTCTCTAGATTTCTGATTCCTGCAGTCTTTTAGTATTTTTACTTAATATTTCCTAATATCCCAAAATGGACTTTTTTAACATTGTCTAACATGTCTAAATTGCTAATGGAATTTTGAAAGATCTGATATGACTTTGCAATTTCAAAAAAAAATTGACAATGAAAAAATCTGATATAAAAATGCAAAGTCATATGTTATAGGACTAATTGTGAAATGCATTATGTAATTTGGCTTGTTATATCACAGGCACTAGCGCTAGCTACTACCCTGAGATCAAAAGACAGTGCTTTATAGATTAAGTTATAGAAAACATATACATGTAAAAACTCGTAAGAGTTTGGATCCCTTTAAACCTAAGTTTGACTACATGTGTATGTCCCTTCCTTTTTAGCACACCTTACCCGAAGGGTCAGTGTGAGCTATTGCCATCACTTGGCGTCCGTCGTCTGTTAACTTTTCACATTTTCATCTTCTCCTCTGAAACCACTGAAGCAAATTCAACCAAACTTTACAGGGATGATGTACTAAAGGTCCTTTACAAAGATTGCTCATTTTGTTCCGACCCGACAAAAAACATGCCCGCCA
>MJUU01033319.1:107558-118741 GCA_002080025.1 Modiolus philippinarum | reverse complement strand
GCTACTACTTCCTGTATGCAGATACATTAATACTTAGTTTCACATACCACTACTAATGAAAATTTTTCGTCAAAGTTTTCTCTTCTTCCAAAAGTGGAAATGATTTCATATTTGGTCTGGAGCTTCATGATAATGAGTTGTACCGTGTAAGCTATTTTCAGGTTGGTTGCGCTACTACTTCCTGTTTACCGATACATTGGTATGTTGATACTTAGCCTAAATTAAGTTTTTTGAATAACATTAAAAGACGCAGTTGACTTTAAAGATCAGCCTTTTATTTAAACTTCTTATTATATTGGGCATGCGGGGGTATTCATTTGTGGCCCAGTGGACCACAGTACCTCTAGTTTTCTATTAAATATGAATATACACAATCTTTATTATGTCAGTAATAATAATCATTTGCATTGGAAATCTTCTGGTAGTTGTATTATTCACAAAAGCCCGTAATTGAAGGGAAGTTGAAAGGTAATTTTTTCAATGCAAATTTGGCAACAGAAATTTGGTTAAATTTTGAGTTGTCTCTCTTTGCTTTTACAAATAGGTAAGGGCTATTCCATTTAAATTTACCATCCAGGGGGGGGATGCCATATATTTTAGACCCCACCACCAATAGAAAAAAGTATTATTTCTACCATTAGTCAACATCAGGCTGACCCCCCAGGACTAAAAGAAAAAAAATTAAACTGGCGTTCCCCCCTGGGTGATAAATTTTTCTGGAATAGCCCTAATAGGCAATGACCAAAAAAAATGGATGAACGAAAAGAGCAAAAGATTATGTGTTATACAGATTACAATTTAATTTCATTTACTCCATATCCTTTCGTAAAATACAATTTAAAGCTGTTAATAGTTTTAATAAGGAAAAAATATTTTAATTGAAGTATGAGGGAACAAAAAGTTGGGCTGAACAAGTTGAAGAAAGTGACATGCTAAATCAGGTAATCAGGTTGATGTGGTAACGTAGCCCTTGTGTTCTTGGTGATAGAATTTGTTTTGTAAACCCAAACATGCAGTTGTTGTGGTAATACAACTGTTGTTTCCATGGTGATAGACTTTGTTGTGTTAACACAGACATGTAATTGCTATGGTAACATAACTGTTGTTTCCTTGGTGATAAAATTTGTTGTGTAAACACAGAAATTCAGTTGCAGTGGTTTTTTACCAGATTATTTGATTGCTGTCATAACATGATATTTGTTTCCATAGAAACAGTATTTATTGGATATAAACACTAAATTATACTGACCATGCTGATATATTAGCAATTGTTATTGTTTTTGAATAGATATTTCATGATAAGGAGGGGTATTTGCCAAAAATACAAGTCGCAGGTCATAACATTTCAAGAGCCTGAAAATGCCAAGGTTAACTATTGTAACTGTAATGAAAATGTTGTGTAAACACAGAAATTGATGTTGTTTCTATTGTGGTTATATTTATAATGTAAATACATGCACTAGGTATTTATCTTGCGACGGTCCAGGAAATGTTTTTGATTACAAAAAACTTTTGGCTCACCTGTTCAAAAGGCCGTGTGAGCATCTGTTGTCTGCCATTTCAAACTTTTCAAAAGTCCTCTGAAACTGCTTGGGCAAATTTCAACCAAACTTGATTTGAATCATCACTTAGGTATATATTATATTCAAAATTGTGTCAGTTATTGCCTGGTACCAAACAACATGACTGCTTTACCTTAACACCAAAGATATAATGCCTACCCATATTAAAACCACAAAAATATAAATGTAACAGGTTGCATGAATTATTTCGATTCTAATACATTGTATGATAATTGAAAAAAAAATCATCCAAGCATTGTCCTATTTACTTCTCAGAACGATATGTTTGTATATTTGCAGGACTATATTTAACAAGTGAAGTTCTATGTGAAAAACAATACATTTATTCACAATAATAACACCCAACTGTAAGCAGTCTTAATAATAATGTCACATATCACCCCATTCCAATATCATGTTTACAATACTTGTTAGGTTAGGGTACTGATTTAAATACTCCTCATATTTAGTCTGTAATTAGGTCACCTAGACTTGTTGGGTACCTGCCAGTCTGACACCAACCATTTGACCTACATAATATGGTTTTGTAACATTTATGTTTTACATTAAGCATATTCATATACATATCATTAGTTACTTTTAAGATGAAAAAGTTTTCCCCACGCATTGTAGCTCTGATTTTGGTTTTCATATATGTGTATACTATATGAGAAAAAGAATGTTTTTGCTTTACATTCAACATTAGGTGGGAGGGCTAAAGATTTCAAGTCAAGAAAAAGTAAATGGGGCAGAACCTGCTGCAGGTGCCACTTCTGAGTCTGCGGCTAGTGCTAATCCTGTAGCATCAGAGGATCCTGGAGGGGCAGCGGAGGGGACAGATATTACAGGTATGTTAATGATAAGTCACAGTTAAAATGTGTTATGTTTCCACAAAAAAAATGTCCACCTCATCATTATCCTCGATGTTTTCACTGGAAATCTGGAATTAAATGGAAATAAATAATTATCTCTTTAGCATTCCATATTACATTAACAATGAAGGGATATGGTGTAAATGCAAATGAGACAAAATCTCTACAAATACATGGTAAAACACAGCAATTTAACAACGCTTTTATTGTTGTTCTTCATCTTGAAGTCACCATGAGGCCTTCAACATGTATTACTAAAATCATAAGACAGCTGATCTAAAAGAGATGACATCTGTTTTACCTTTGTCTGTCATATTTTTCACTAAGCTTCCCTGTGCATTTATAAATGTCACAAGCCTTGTACCATAGAATAGGATGCATTTACATATCTTTTGGGATACTAACTCCTGTTTACTGACTTAATAAATTTTTTGACACTTTTAATATAATAATTTTTTCTCTGACAGCAATGGTAAATGATACACTTTTGATATATGTATTTTGTCATAAGTCTTGTATTATTTTTTTATGGGATGCATTATTAGACCTTTCCAAATACCAGTTCATGTTTCATGTTTACTGACTTTGTCAGTTTTTTTTTCACTCTAACGTCCAAAAGGAAAATTCTGCATTACCTCTGACTTAAAGGGTAAAATGTTTTGCCAATGTTTACTTCAAATGGCATTGGATGATTTAGTAACCTTGAAGTAAGAAAACAAGGAAAGTTTGCATGTATAGTGAAATTCATTTTTAAAAAAAGTTTGAAAGTTGAATTGAAATTTTATTTATTCATTTATTATTTTTTTTTATTTACAGCCAAAGTGAAAGAAGAAGAATCTCTCCTCAGAAAACTAATCCATTCCAAACTGGTATCAACAAAAGCTAACTTAGAAGTGTTACAGAAAGATCCAAATTCTCCATTGTACAGTGTAAAAAGCTTTGAAGCATTAAACTTGTAAGTAATTTGGCCTTTTTCAACAAAATGCATTTGAAAAACTGATTTAATTCCAAGAGTGCCTCTTTAGAGATGACCTCTGGCTTGTGATAGCCAGAATGTTAAAATCCAACCACATATTAATTAAAGTAAAAATACATAGATCGACATTACGGTAAATGGCCATTTTCCATGTAAGATCACTCATAGCACTTAGAAAACAAGGCTGTCTTACACATATTAATTTAGAATTCAAACTTACGATTTGTTTGATGTCACAGCATTTGGTATCAATCAAATGTTCTGTAACTATTTTGATGGTACAGTTATCAATTACATGATTCCCTCCATGAGGAGCCTGCACAGTACAGTCATACCAGTACCTTTATATTGAACATATTACTGTTGTTTAGTTACTGAGCTAGAGATAAGGCATATTTGTGTGAAACTCAATTTGATAATTAAATATCAAAATTTAAAAGAGAATGTTACATGTATAACTAATTTTCTAACAGGAAAAAAGAACTATTGGAAGGAATTTACAAAATGGGATTCACAGCTCCATCAAAGATACAGGAAACAGCATTACCAGCATTACTGGCAGATCCGTAAGTTTTTTTAACACAAAAAATAATAATAATGAAATCAATTGAAAAAAATTGAAACAACAAAACAAAATGAAAAAAAAAAACCCAGAAAATTAGAGGATATGGAGTAAATGTACATGTAAGAATACAATCAATGCTTGATGACACAAATAAATTGAAAAAATGTCTTTATTGTTTTTTATTCAGTTGAATAATAATGGATTATGAATATAGATTATGTAAATATATAAACACGAAAATCTCTAAGAATAATATAATGAAAAACTCTAAACCATATTTCCAAACGTTTGGAAATATGGTTTAGAGTTTTTCATTAAATATATAAATATATAAATATATAAAGCTGTGAAATTTATATATGTAGTAGTAAAAGTAATATTCCATTTATGTAAAAGTAATATTCAATTTATACCTAAATGTGGTATACTTACTCATATACTGAGGTAAGGACCAAGGAATCTAAATGAAGTTTTGCCTAATAGTTTTCAATCCAGTGAAATTGATAGCATAAAGTCAGAGTGGTACAGGAAAAATAAAAGCTTTTGTCGTGACATATCCACTTGTCTGTTTTTTCAGTCCAGTAAATATAATAGCACAAAGTCAGAGTGGTACAGGAAAAATAAAAGCTTTTGTCGTGACATATCCACTTGTCTGTTTTCAGTCCAGTAAATATGATAGCACAAAGTCAGAGTGGTACAGGAAAAACAGCAGCTTTTGTCTTGACAATGTTAAGCAGAATTGATTTAAGTAAAAATTATCCACAAGTATGTATTCCTTATGTTATTAGCTCACCTGACCCGAAGGGTCAGTGTGAGCTATTGCCATCACTTGGTGTCCGTCGTCCGTCCGTCCGTCCGTCCGTCCGTCCGTCCGTCCGTCTGTCCGTTAAAATTTTCACATATTCATCTTCTCTGAAACCACTGAAGCAAATTCAACCAAACTTTACAGGAATGATGTATTGAAGGTCCTTTACAAAGATTGCTCATTTCGTTCTGATCCGATAAAAAACATGGCCACCAGCGCGGAACTTAGGTTTTACATTGGACCTTATGGGAAAAATCACATTTTCATCTTCTGCTCTGAAAAGGCTGAAGCAAATGGAACCAAACTTTACAGTAATGATGTACTTAAGGTCCTTACTAAAGATGGCTCATTTCGTTCTGATCCGACTAAAACATGGCCGCCAGCATGGAACATGGTGTAACATAGGACCCTATGGGAAAAATCACATTTTCATCTTTTGCTCTGAAAAGGCTGAAGCAAATTCAACCAAACTTTACAGGAATGATGTACGGAAGGTACTTTACAAAATTGCTCATTTTATTTCGAACCGACAAAAAACGTGGCCTCCAGTGCAGAAGATAGTTGAACATTGTAGCGTGGTATGTGAAAAACATACTCTGAAACTATTCAAGCAAATTTAACTTAACTGTATTGGAATGATGTATTGAAGGCCCTTTGCAAAGATTACTCATTTCAATAGGATCAGACAAAAAACACTAATGCCAATGGAGAAAATAGCTTAACATTAGATCTCATTGGTAAAATACATCTTTTTGGTCATGCATGGCATAGAAGCATTTTGTCAGGTGAGCGATACAGGCTCAGTCTCTGAGCCTCTAGTTTGTTTGGTAATGAAACTTGAAGTGCTTGTCTGTAAAGGTTAAAGGTCAAAGCCAAAAGAGTATTTGAATTTTTTTAACTCTACAATTCAGCCTTTAATTTAACAAAGGATATGCCAAAAATAAATGGACAAGCCAGGAGCACCTTAAAGAATATTACCTTGTCATTGACTTTTCAATTTGAAAAAATGCAGCTAAGACTTGTTTGGTTTTATATTAAGTATAGAAAGACCCTTATTCTCACTAATACAATTATTTCATGAAAGTTCCAAAATTGGAATCTGTGTTTGCTGACAGTTCTGGAAAACGCATGACCACCTCTCTGAGAGGACCTTAGTACGATAGTGAGGACTGGGCAACTGTACCATTCACATTGAAGATTGGATCGTGTGTCTCTTGGATGAGCTTACAGTGGAACAGAGTTCTTCAGCAACCTTCCAATTTTTGTCTAGCCTGCAATGAAAGGCGTGGAAAGCGAGACGTGTACAAAGTATGGTGGCGGCGACGGCGGTGTAAACTTTCCTGTTAAGTTTTTGTGATTAGAACATTTTCTCAGTAACTATAAGTGGTAGGTCGATGATATTAGGTATATAGGTTGGTCTTGAGTAGTACATGACAATCTGCTATATGACTTTTGTCTGTGACCTCAATTTCACTGTCCAATGAACGTGTTAAGTTTTTGTGCTTAGTTTAATTTCTCAGTAACTATAAGGGACAGGTCAATGATATATGGTATGTAGGTTTGTCCTAGGTAGTACAAGGGTCTGTCATATGGCTTTTGTCCTTGACCTTAATTTCACGGTCTAGTGAACATGTTAAGTTTTTGTGATTAGGTCATTTTCCCAGTAACTATAAGTGGTAGGTCAATGATATTTGAGGTATAGATTGGTATTGAGTAGTACAAAACAGTCTGCTATATGGCTTTTGTCTGTGACCTCAATTTCACGGTCCAATGAACATGTTAAGCTTTTGTGCTTAGTTTAGTTTCTCAGTAACTATAAGTGGTAGGTCAATGATATTTGGTTTATAGGTTCATCTTGAGTAGTACATGACAGTATGCTATATGGCTTTTGTCTGTGACCTCAATTTCATGGTCCAATGAACATGTTTAGTTTTTGTGCTTTGTTTAATTTCTCAGTAACTATAAGTGGCAGGTCAATGATATATAGGTTGGTCCTAGGTATACATTTTCATGAAACTTTGACACAGTCTTTGTGACATAATGTAGATGTGCACCTCCTATTTCAGTATTTGATTTGATTGATTTTTTGGGTTTCCCATAGCAAAAATTACATGTATATTACAAGTGGGTACCCATCTTCCTCTCTTATCCGTTACTTGGAATAGATTTTCAGGAAACTTTAACACAGTCTTTGTGACATAATGTTGATATGTACCTCCTATTTAAAAAAAGATTTGATTAAATTTGAATTTGTGGAGGTGCGGGAGTATTTATTACACAGTTTTTCTAGTTTATTCATGGATTAGAGCTACATTGAGCCAAAGGTTCCAAAAAAGCTATTTTTTAGGAGTACACAAAAATTTTGCATCATTTTCGGAGGATTTTTAGTTTTCAAATGCATAGATATACATATATCTCATTTTAAGATCTTGTGGTTTCAGTGTTTATACATGTATAGCAGATCTGATTATTATGTTTAGATATATTTAACATATATTTTTCAGTGTCTGTGTCTTGCCCCAACATATGAGCTAGCTTTACAGATAGGACAAAATGTAGAACAAATGGGACAGAAAATGAATGGTTTAAAAATATGTTTTGCAGTACGAGGAGAAAGAGGTAATTTGTTTAGCTTGTCTTTTATCGTCTAAATCTTGATATCTATGTTATCTCCCTGTACCAAGCTAGCTAGATATGGTCAAAGGGCAAATAATTTAATAGGCATAATGGGTCTGAAGCTGGCATGTCAGTTAACTGCTAGTAGTCTCTTGTGATTTCATGTTTATGTCCGTGTATTTAGTTCTTTCATTTTATTTTTCACAAATGACTTAGTCCTGTTGCCAACTAAAATTTACTGTTGTTGCGATTGTTTTTTGATTTATCACATTGGCTATAGGGGGAAGGTTTGGGCCCAATAAAACTAGTTTAACCCCGACGCAGCAGGTTTTCGCCTGTCCTAAGTCAGGAAATTTATTAAACCTTTGTGTCTTGTCTTTTTTCTAGTTAGTTTACTTTATGTGTATAGGATTCTAGGATGATGTTTATTTCGCTGAACTTGATTACTCTTTATTCAGGGGCCGACTCCATCTTGCCATTGGGTGTGGGGTTTCCTCTCCGTTCATTGAAGATCTTATGGTGGCTTTGAGTTGTTATTACTCCCCTTTGGGTCGCTGTCTCTTTAGCACATTCCCTGTTTCCCTTCTTTTTTCTATGTCAATAAACTTCTTTTGATACAGAAATTAAAATGATCTTCTCTTTGACCACATACTGTATAATCATTTATTTTTGTGGGTAAAAAATTTTGTGGATTAATCTTCAAATCTATTTCGTAAGGACAAATTTTGATGGAATTCATATTATATATACTGTGGATGTACTTTTATTCCTGGGCATCAATTTTCATGGATTTCATGAAAATTAATATTTCGTGGGCACTTAAATTCTTGGTTTTAAATTCTATGCAATAAAACTCTATGGACAAAATGCATTTTGTTGGGAACTTAATTTCGTTGTTTAAGGGAGACACTAAATCCACGAAAATTGGAACCCCACGAACAATAGTACTTTCACAGTAGTAATTACCATTGCTAGAATTAAATTCGGTAGGATTTAATTCCGTGGATAAGTCTTACCCACAAAAGAAACGAAATTTAATCCTCCACGAACAGTATATAACTTAATTGTTAAAGAGAAATAATCCACAATGTTTCTCAAGGTTGAGCCTGTAAATATTGATATTTGCAAATTTCAAATTCCTGATTTATACATAATTAGAATAATTGAAGATTTTTTTCGTATTGGAAATCTGTCATATGAAGCTGTAAAAAATATTCTGGGTTATTTTCATTTTCATAGTACGTCATACATACCAGGTGGTCCCTTTAGTGATAGCTACATGTATGTTGATATAATTTTCTGGCAGGCTTTGAGTGGACATTCATCCAAAATTTCCCACCAGAATGTTTGAGTGGACATACATCCAAAATTTCCCACCAGAATGTCACCAAGACAAATCAAATTCATATCGTAACATTTAAGTTTTTCATTGGAAAATGTATGACCCCCTCAATTCTGACTAGAAAAGAAATCTTTTCAGATATTGTTGGCTTGCATTTCTTTCACTATCTTTAGCAATGGTTTTCAGTTTTCCTAGTAATCTTTGAATCTATTTTAGTAACAAGAGGTCAGAGGAGAGATGAACATATCATAATAGGAACACCTGGAACAGTTTGTGATTGGGCCATTAAATATAGATGTTTTGATCCTAAAGTACTGACGGTGTTTGTATTAGATGAAGCCGATGTTATGATAGCAACACAAGGTCATCAGGATCAATCCATTAGATTACAGAGGTTTGTAGCTAATGTTGATATCTCTGTTACAGAGGTATGTGACTCAAACAAGTTCTAACTTTGAAATTTGCTGTCCATTAAACTTTCTACTATGCTCTAAAATACTGATTTCTTTAATATGCAAACTTATTTAATGATTGAGTAAATTTGAAAATTCTATGGCTTTAATAAGAAATTTAAATAACCTTTGGAAGGATATGGAGTAAAATGCACATGAGACAAAATCTCTACAAATACATGGTAAAACCAAGCAATCGAACAACGCTTTTATCGTTTTCTTTATCTTGAAGTCATCCATGAGGCCTCAACAATGAGCTTTGCTCATACCTCATAATAAGTTAAAGACGGATAGGCCAACAAAATTCTTAAATATTATTTGAGGACAAAATCACCATTTTGGAACAGCCGGTGAGCAAACCATCGAAAAAGCAATTAAATCCGCGTTTCTCAAAACATCCGGATCAAGGGCGATAACATCACAAACGCTACCACTAGATGGCGCTTCGCTGACCTTAATATTTTTTTTCAATTCACCATCTCGGTAAAATACACAAATATATTCATAATATTAAATGAATGTACCTTATATTTAATAACATATCAATATACATGTAATAAACATTTCTCCACATGACTAAACAGTTTTGATAACAATTCTTGCAAGTAAACTCCTGAAATCTGTGTTTGAAATCAGGTCGACCAAATGTAAACAAACCACACGTGACTCAATGTTTACCTTTTTGGGGCCTCAATTCAATTGTCACAAACATAGTTCTACGTCACAAAACTATAGATAAACCGGTGGTATATTTAACGTATATTCTTTGTGTAAAATCCGGGGTTTCCAATCATTCGCAGTATTTACAACAGAATAATCTGAGAATTGAGGGGTACTAAAAGGACGTGAAAGCTAGCGTGGGAACCATAGAATCCAATGTTTTGGGGTAGGTTTTCGTTCTATCAAGGCTTAAGTTTCGATTTGCATGCATTATTTAACATGTAATCTTCGAAGAGTGCAAGAAAATACCATCGGTATCATACTTTTGTGTAACACGTGGTGTAAATTGCTGACAATACACAACTACACATCTGACTGACAAAGGTGGATTTGTAAACATCAGCGTTTCAAAACGATATATGTTTGTTTTTGAACATTGAAATTGCTACTTCTGCAAATTAAAGTACTCTCTTTCCTTTATATTTACTCCACTATCAGGTCTCAGTAATATATGGAAAGGGGGGGGGGCTTTCCCAGGGTGAACAATCAAATGGAACTGTCTCAATATGCCTGAAATATAAACATCAAGAGCTGTTTCAACCTCACCACACATCTGTATGTTGATTTTAAGTCTTCAAATATTTTCATTTGATGCTTCTTTTATTTTCATAGCATTTTTCTTGTTTTGTTTTGTTTTTTGTTTTTGTCATATTAGCTGCTATTTTATTTTATGACAGTGGAGGTTGTAACTTTAACCCAGGCTTGAACCCGATTAACTTTCCCAACATATTAAACAGTTAATTTTGAGCTTTGTTTTGGGTTTAAGGCACATGGATTACATATCCTTTTTATTTCAGAGATCTAGATTATGGGACATTTTTATACGACCGCAAAAATTTTGCGGTCGTATTATGGTATGGCGCTGGCGTCGGCGTCGGCGTCGGCGTTGGCGTCGGCGTCGGCGTCTGTGGGCAGCATAACTTTAGTTCTAGTGAACGGATTGTTATCAAATTTTAGTATGATGTTTGTTGGCACAAGCTTAAGCCCGGGTTTTAATTTCGCGTTCCCTGCCCAACCCGTTTTTGAAAAAGAGGCAAAAAAGGGGCCAAAAGGGGTAAAATTAGGTATTTTTGTGTCTGTGGACAGCATAACTTTGGTTCTAGTGGATGGATTGTTTTCAAATCTTAGTATGATGTTTCTTGGAACATTCTTGAGAAATGTTTTTTTCCTTTAGGTTTTTGCCCCACCCATTTCAGAATTAGGGGCCAAAAAAGGGTTAAATAAGGTGTTTTCACATATTTGACTGTAGAATCTTTATTATTTATTGGATTTT
>MJUU01033319.1:62948-78839 GCA_002080025.1 Modiolus philippinarum | reverse complement strand
TATATATATATAGAAATTAAACTTATTTATGTGAAATGTTTCTTGATATCTATAGAATTTTTTTTGTGAAAAAGATTTTTTAAATCATTCAGCATATTTTCTTCATTTATTCACTTTCATTTTACAGATATTTACATATGTATTATATATATTTCAATGATGAGGGATGTTACTAAAAATATCTATTATTTCATTTCTTCTCTTCTGTGTATCCCTCCACTTTTGGGGAACCAGTATTGATGATCCCTGGTGTAATCAAAGTACTGATAACACTGATAGACAGAACACAGTGAGTTGACTATAGATGTTCAAAAAAAGGGGGGTGAAAATTGTTTTCTTAATAATGCTTGGATAATGATTAGAGGGGTTCATTTGGGTGACTTCTGTGTTTGCATCCAATTGCAATTATCATTTGATTTTATTAACTTTTCAGTTGATACCAGAATTTATTTCTACAAATTATTTCATCAGAAGGACATTCATTGTTCAAAGTTGCTAAATGTTTCTTCTTTACTGCTACTCAGAGGCATAAGTGTTTCACAAAACACATCTTGTTTCTACTGGTTTTGGCTGTTTTAGTCCACTGCTTATAAATTATAACTGGTAGTTATGAATATTCATCAATAGAAAGACTGTAAATAAAAAAGTCCTAATTTGTTTTATGAAGACAGACAGACAAAGTACAGAAGTGATTCCATTTTATATCCAAGCTTCTTGTCGAATCCTCAAATATAGACAATTGAAACTGAAGAGTACAAAAGTATATGTACAAGAAATCACACTGTAACATATATGTATACTTCTCAATTTTACAAAAAATACATGTTTTTATATCAGGGCTTTGATTTATTAAGCAAATAAATATCAGCTTAAACAATCACTTAACAATATTTGTTGAATGTTTGAATTTTGCTTTCACTATGTAGTCTGATTTGTGAATTTCTCTGTTGAATTTTTCAGGTAAAAAGATACTAAAATTAGATGCAGATGATCTTGAAGAAATAGAAAAATTATCTGAAAGTTGAAAGGTAGGTGATTATTCTTTTAATATCTTTAATTTTCTTGAAAATAAGTACAGTGAAAGGCTTATTTTTGCAAGTGTTTTATTTTTCGTTATTGGTAATATGATAGACCCATGAAAGTAGTTCATTGTAAAAATTCCAAATTTTTAACACTGATTAAACATGAATCATGAATTGACTCATGAATAGTTTTAATCTTAATTTTGCAAATTTTAAACCTGCAAATATTAACCCCTATAGAGTATGTATATTCAAATAGTTAGAACATAAAAAATAAATTTTAAATTTAGATAAGATGTGTCCTATTTATCAAGCCTTTTTCTACTTGTAGATTTATAATTCTACATGTTGACATGTTGACCATTTTCTTTGAATTTCTTTCCTAGTCTTGACATAGTGGTTGACTTCAATTAAAAAAACTCTATTTACTCTTCACCAAGTTCTGAAATAGGCATGCATATACAGTGGAACTCCCAAAAACCGGCCCCTCTAAAACCGGATCCCTCTATAAACCGAATGATATGTTTCGGTCCGGAATTTTTACCTATATAAGTAAGTAAAAGTTTCCTCTGAAAACCAGCCCCTCCGAATTCCGAATTCCGGCCATACATATCGGTCCTAAATGTATATTTTTCTCTCAAATTCAACTCTGAAAACCGGACGACTTTTTTTGCGGACAATAAAATCGACAAATTTATTCAACATGTCTTGCCATTTTCATTGATGAATATCTGTATTTGAACAGATTACCGACAATATTGATTGAAATTTACAGAATGCAGGAAAAAATATTGAAATAGGTAACTCACAGCCTTAAAACTGACCTTACAGATCCTATGTTACACTTCCGGTATTAGTGTTCAGATTGAAAAGACCGGATTTCGAAACCTCTGAAAACCGGAACCTCTTAAAACCGGCCGATTTCTTTGGTCCAGACAGAGGCCGGTTTTCCGAGGTTCCACTGTATATTAAAATCAAATTTTAATGGGATGTAAGTCAATCATACAGAAGATGTAAGTCAAAGTGACCATTTTGCTTTTAGCCTTCATACTATTGAACAAATATCAAACAAACTGAAAAAACTGTAGATTTAATTGACCTGAAAAGAAATTTGATGAAGATGTTTTTGAAGTAGGTAAAAGCATTTTATAAAACAGATTGAGGAATAGGAATTAAACAATGGCCATGGTCATAGAAGATCCGTGGTAAATGCTCTATATTTTTGCAGGTGAATAAATGAATCAAACTGGAGAGGTGAAGCTGATATAAATTTTGAAGATAAAGTCATGTTTTTTAATATACATGTATACTTGTAGTGAAGAAAAATATGAACAGGATTATGGTATAAAGGAGAGAACAGAGAATGAACAGAGGGAAACGGGATCTGTGCAAGGGGAAGAACCTGTCACCATTCATTGATTAGTTGATCTGAACTTTTTATAGAGAATAATTTGTATATAGGACTAAAATGGTTTCATTATTTGTTTTTTAAAAATGTATTAATAATGCTATAATGTGAATGGCTTACATGTTTAAAATGTACAACATTGTGTTTTAATGTATATACATTTGAATTTCAATAGCTAGAACTACAATGGCTGGAACAACATGGATGTCTCAACCCTTTTTGTAGTCCCTTTGCTAAGGTTTGAACATAATTCCACCTAGATAGTTCAAACACCCTATTAGCTTGAAAACAAGTTTCTTCAGTCTTTTTGGTGTTCCAGCCATTGAAGTTTAACTTTATGTCAGAAAAAAAAGACTTTTTATTTTAATTTTGTTATATTTATGACATTGATTATGACATTTTATAATGCTAAGAATCATTTCATCAGACAGTCTTTTTTTTTGCACGTAATTATGTTTTATGTAATTTTAGTCATTTATGTACATGTATATGATTGAAATTTTGTAAGTTATTTTATTTTCTGTGGAACCCATTTTTATGGCATAAATAAAATTTACTCTGATTGATATATATCAATAATTATTTGTGTGAATTTGATTAGCTTTATTTACATAGGAAAATATACCTTCCCATTGAAAAATCTTAAGCCTACAAATACATGTACTTGCTCAGCTTAAATTTCTCTGTAATATTCAGCTCCAAAACTCTCAAGTCTTAAAAAATGAAATCCCACACTAAAATTTCAGAATGGTATGCAAAATACAGTACTAGATGCATCTTTTATTAAGATTCATAATTGGACTGTCGGAAGGGTAATTAAAAACATTTGTGCTTAAGGACTAAATCTTTTGAAACCTATTACATGTAGTATTTTAACTGCTCAACTGTCGTTTTAAGCTACAATTATACCATATGAGTTGAAATGTTAAAAGAGATACATTTGAAGCACCTGATAGTATTAGTCTTATCCTACTTTATATACTTGGATCATAGGTTTCCTTATCCCTAAACGTCAATTATAATTCCCATTCCCCGTTATAAGCCATGATCTAAATGTTAAAGTTTTAATGTTTATAAATATTGTTTTATAGAGAGTTTGTTTTGCATTATGACTCTTTTTTATATAGGGGGTAAACTTTTCCATAGAATGAAATTCAGGATGTTTCATTCCAGTATTTTAGTAAACTTTTTCCATGTAGATCTCCCTTTTCATTTACTTAATATATTTTTGGGTAGTAAGCTCAAACACACTATAACAGCAGTAAATAAAATATGATTATTTCATTGGCTTATGAGTGCTCTTAATATCAGATTTGCAGATTAAATTACTGTACCTGTACATATTTTCCGTCCAATGATACTTTCAAACAAGTGGGGGTAACTCTAAAAATCTACAATAAATTTTGAATATTATCTCCCTTAGGCCATACAAAAATAATAATTAGATTCTCAGGCCAATTTTCAGAAAAAATGATTAGGCAGGGAGGTAAGAGATTTTTATTTTTATTGGTTCAAAATCATGATGATGCATCATTTTACATTGCTGAAATGCCCTAAAAGTAATGAGGCAGGTGATTTTCATTTTTTTTTTATTTGAAAATTGAATAAAAAGGTAAAATTACTTTCCAGAAAAGAGACGAGGCAGGGGCCTGAGAAGCTAATGTATTTTTTTAATTGGCCTTATGCTGCTTTTACATAACCAGTTTGTTGATACTATACATTATTCTCTTTTGTTTATCAAAAAATCATCATTATCAGTGTGTGTAATCTGTCACTCTGTAAGGATCTTAAATTGATAATAGATTTATTCTGTCTCTTAATAGAAAATTTTAATTGATTTGTTCTTTTCTGTTTGTTCCACACTTTTCAAAATTTTATATCAGTTTAAATGGAAAAGTGATTTTGATTAAATACGGGACTTTTGGGACGTGTTTACTCCGGAAACATTTTTGTGTATTATGCGAAAAAATCAATACATCAATACCTTGAGAGAGAATCACTAATTGATGAACACTGTTGAGCTAAGGGTGATTTATATTTGATCTATTTGTAGATCTTCAGGTTAATTGTTTTTCGTCAATTAAAATTTAGTTCAATAATTGTCATGTAGGACAAATTTTAAGTACACTTCAATTTCATAAATAGTTTGTTTTTAGGTGGTAAATACAAAAAAATGTACATTTATTTCAATAGGTCAGGAATCCAGTTATCCTTCTTACTGGTATTTGAGAAGGCCGTTTCCGCCTTCAATTACACGAGAGTTCCTATCTCGAAAGTCCTGTATTAGGTGACCTATTATTTTAATTTTATCCCACTATTATAACATTTTCAAAAATCTTTCTTATGTAAATTTTTATATTACTGAAAATTATTCAAAATAATGAAAAAAATATTTTTTGCATTTTATGGACGCTACTCATAGGTTGGCTTCTCTATGAATCTGGTATTTCATATTTACATTTGTGGTGCAGTAATTCAAATTAAGTTAACTTTTGTAGATATGATGACATCACTTCCTGAATTTATAGTATTATGGATTTTCAGATGTAATTTTCAATTTAGCAATTTATGCTCATTGTGTCCTCTAATTACATGTAATATTTAGTTGTATACAGTGAATTGTTTAGATAATACAAATAATGATTTGTAATAGACTACAGTGAATTCTGTCATGCTTGTTATGTCCTACTGAATATGAAGTTGTATGGGCAATTAAATAATTCATTTCTAATCAAGAGTTTTGAGTAATGATAGTATAATGAGGTTGTGTGGTTAGGATACGGAAAAAATAAAAAGAAACCACTATAAACCTGCCTATATTTGCGAGCGATTTATTTTAGCCAAATTTGGGAAGGAAAAAATCATGAAATTAAACTTGTCTCCTTATGTTATCTACTGAGATAGAACAAATTTAAGTAGTCCCTCTAAGATGAAGCCCCTCTCCATAGAGGAAAACCTCTTTACAAAGGCCAAAGTGCAAAAATCAGCATAGGCCCCTTCAATTTGAAAGAAGAAAAGTAGTGTCAGAAAGGACGGCCATAGAAGGGCAACTGTATCATGTATGACGTTTAATTAACCCCGAAAAAAAGTTCTTTTGAAAACTAGTTTTAAAGTAATAAACGGATATACTGTGAAAGTTATTGTTTGTGGGGTTCCAATTTTTGTGGATTGTGTGGGTCGCTAAAACCATGAAATTAAGTTCCCACTGAAATGCATTTTCTCTAGAGATTGAATGGATAGAATTGAAATCATGAAAAATAGTGATATTTATGAAAAAGATGAATATTACAGTGAAATATCATGATGCTACAATACATAGTAGTTGAGAAATAGAGTTAAACACAAAACTTAACCAAAGTCGCTGAAGCATAAAATATAGGTAAAAGCCACCTAATTGTCAATGATTTTGGTAGTACGTCATTGTCTTATAATGTGTCATTGTTGAGAAATGGATTTTAACGCAAAAACTTATCCAAAGTCACTGAAGTGTAAAATGTAGGTCAAAGCCACCTGATTGTCATTGATTTTGGTAGTACTCATCAAAAGCAATTAATTTGATGAACATCATTGTCCTATAATGTGTAGTTGTTGAGAAATGGACTTTAATAACACAAAACTTAACTCAAGCATGAAATATAGGTCAAAGAGTCAAACTACTGAGTGAACTCTTTAGTATTGTTACCTAATTGTATTGTTTTGTATGTTTTATTAAGTATATTGTATTTTGAACTATTTTGGAGATTGTTACAATTAATATTCTATTTTATGGTGTTCTATTGCCTGGTGTGTTCTATTGCCTGGTATGTTCTATTTCCTGGCTACTGTGATTGGTCAAAATGATTTCATCATGAATATTCATTACTGTTCTATTGCCTGGCTACCGTGATTGGTCAAAATAATTTTACTAGTATGAATATTCATTACTGTTCTATTTCCTGGCTAATGTTATTGGTCAAAACCATATTGATTTTAGTGAAATTGATTTTTCTGTGTTGATGAAATTTTATTCTTACTAACGTTCTTTGTAATAAACAACCTCAAATTATTCACAATGAGAGAAATACTACCTACAAGACACATTGAACACAAAAAATCTTTCAGAGTTCTGACTGACAGAACTAATTACTATGGTTTTGAAAATGTATAAAGCAAATGCACATTCATTAACATTATGAAATGAATCAACATTAAACCATGTATATCATTCAAATTTTTGTAAATTTTGTTGAAAACTAAGGAGTATCTCCCTCATGCAAAGCTCTGTCCTTAGGTGATTTTAGCTTTACATTTAGATCATTTTGGTTATTTGTTCTCTATCAGTTTTAAACATCTTTGAGTTTATCGTCTTCCAACCGTTTAGATTTTATCTGCACTGAAGAGACATAAGTTGTCGAAATGCGCATACCGTTTTTTGGTGTGTATTACACGCACATATTTTCCCCCAGAAAGGTCCAAGTGAGAGGGGATGCGTTTTATACATGCGAACTTCAACAGACCATTTTTTTCTGACCACCACTAACTTAGCTTAGACCGGAAACGACATTAGAAATTAGTATAAAATCCTTGTTGTGATCCAGATACGAACCTGTGTTTGATGATAACAAAGTTTGCTAATGTTAACATGATAAGTTGTGTATTGTTTTCTATGTATACAACATGTATATTCAGAGATTTCCCGGTGCCCAAAATTTCATCTCGATCGTGTCCGCCATATTTGTTTTGAATAGGTGAAGCCGTTTCCGGTTTTCAGGGATACACGATACTTGCAAGTCATAATGTAATTATATTTCTGAAAAGGGATAGTTTAAATGAAGTTAATTAATGCATAAACCGATTATGAAGATCAATAAGGGAATATCACTTAAAAATTTACCAAAGGCAAACCGTAATATTTACGTATCCGTAACCGCCTTTGACTTTTAATTACGTTTGGAGATCAACTTCCTGTGTTTACAAAATCAATGTTTTTCGTTTGCAAATTTCCCAAAATGTTTGAACAAACCATTAAATAAATACAGGTACAGTTATTCCTCTAAATATAAGTGAAAAAAGCATCATGTATTCCATTTAATTCAGTCCACAAGGTAACTCTCGGCGTCTCTAGACATTTTTGGACAGGACATGTTGTTGAAAATTTACGTGCGTTTTTCACACACGAACTAGATTTTTTCTGATTCTTTTCCTCTGAGAAAGGGGGTGCGTTTTATACACCAATGCGTTCAATACACACCAAAAAACGGTACGCAGAAAGTAAATTCACAGTAACTTCGGTATTTAGTTATCTGCACATTTTTAGATATTAAAAATGCAAATTAATTTTTTTACTAAGCATTTTTGCTGCAAACGATCATGTGTGTATCAGAATAATACTCATGACACTATAAGTTAAATAATTTGCAGTGAATTTGAGTTTGCAGCCATTTCTGCAACTTATTTTTATATGACCGCAAAAAAATTTTTGAGGTCGTATATTGGTATGATACTGGCGGCGTCGTCGGTGGCGTCGTCGGCGTCGGCGTCTGTGGACACTTCGTTTCTGTGCGATAACTTGAGTTCTAGTTGACCAATCCTTATGACATTTTTACACAATGTTCCTTGGCACAAAGGGAAGGCTGGGATTGGTTTTGGGTATTGTAGCCCCGCCCGTTTCTGAAAAAGGGCCAAAAAGGGCCAAATTGGGTGTTTTCATATATTGGGCTGTAGAATATTTATTATATATCAGATTTTGATGGGGTTTCTTTCAGTGTGCCCCTTATTAAATTTCCAATCTGTAGTATGTGAACGGTTTTCACATCGCATGTACCGTTCATGAGCTAAATGGGGCCCTAAAGGGGGGAATCTCAAAAATTTTATTTTTTTTTATTTTTAGTTCAATTTTGATGCAGTTTTTTGCAATGGATTCCTTAAGAAAAATTAACCAGCACTGGTGCAGATTTTTGTTAACTTGTTTTTTTGCAGATTTTTGTTAACTTGTTTCCTTTCCGAGCTATGAGGGGCAAAACGGGGCCAAGATCGCAAATATGCTGATTACCTAAAATTTTTATTTATCATCGGATTTCGATGGGATTTTTTCTTTAGATTCCTCTTATTGTCAGCTTTCAGGGGTATTGCAACGGATTTGTCATAGCTCTTACTGTTTTCAAGCTATAAGGGGTCAAAGGGCCCAAAATTGCAATTTTTAGAAATGTGTGAAATCTTTATTTTTCATCAGATTTTGATAGGATTTATTCTATGGATTTGTCTTGTTGTAAGCTTTTTGTAGTATGTCAACAGAATTAGCATAGCTATTACCATTTCCGAGCTATAAGGGGTCAAAGGGGCCAGAATTGCAATTTTTCTTAATGTGTCCATCAAATTACTGTCAAGCTCCATACTGTGTCCACATTCACTTTAAAATACACTTGTTCAAATTTCAGTGGTCGACATGCTGCGGTCGTATCATGCTGCGCTCGGCGTAGCCCTTTATTTTCTTTTGTGTAGAATACAAAAAATACCAGAGTTGCATAAAAACAGTAAATTTAGTTATTTTTCTTTTGTGCAGATTAGGTAATAAAACAGTTATCTCATGTGTAGTCAGACAATAGATCAGAATTATTTTCCCTCGGTAATGGAAACAGCTCAGTGTTCTATTGCCCTCAGCCGTTGGCTTCGGGCAATAGAACACTGAGCTGTTTCCATTACCTCGGGAAAATATTCTGGTCCATTGCCTGGCTACACATTAAATAACTGTATACTATCACATATCTACCTACTGGCCTACTATTATTGTTCTACCTCTTACAGTTTCTGAGAAATGTACTTAAATGCAAAACTTATCGGACATTCTGACGTACGGATGCACAGAAGGACAGACAGGGGTTTGCGCCTGTCCTAAGCCAGGAAATTTATTAAGCCTTTGTGTTTCTTGTCTGTTTTCTAGTTACTGTATGGTTGTTAAATATTTCGCGGGGTATTAATTTTCGCGCTATTCGCGATTACTACGATAAGCGCGAAAATTTATACCCGCGAATATTTTACTGTCGACTTGAATATAGATGAACATAAAGACTATAACTAAAAATCCGCGAAAATAAAACCCCGCGAATAAATCCAATACTGGAAACCGCGAAAATTTCGTACCGCGAATATAAAGCCCTATACAGTAGTTTACTTTATGTCTATAGGAGTCTAGGATGATGTTTATTTCCCTGAACTTGATTACTGTAAAAGTAGTCATTTTCGCAGTGCACTAATTTTCGCTATTTTCACAGTTGATAAAAGCCCGCGAAAATTAATACCCGCAAATATCTCAGAGTCAATCAGAAGGTACTAATATTTTCCTAAAACCGCGAAAATTGATACTCACGTCGCAGTTATAGAAACCGCGAAAATAAGCAACCGCCAAAATTAATATGTTTACAGTACTCTCTATTTAGGGGCTGACTCCAACCTGCCATTTGGGTGTGGGGTTTCCTCACCATTCATTGAAGATTTTATGGTGGCTTTGAGTTGTTATTACTCCCCTTTCGGTCGTTGTCTCTTTGACACATTCCCTTTTTCCCTTCTTTTTTCTAACACTATATGCCCCTTCCATTTTCGTGGGTGGGGCATAAAAATGTTCTTGATTCCAAAAATAATCTGCTTTGATTTCACACATAGTTGAACTTCAATGACTCCAACTGCAATAACTCGAACACCATAGATGGCTTGAGCCTTTCTGGATCCTTTATATATAAACCTTGAAAACTGGATCACCTCTCTAGCTCAAACTGTTTTTATCGGTCTCATGGGTGTTCAAGCCATGGAAGTTTGACTGTACTGTACATGTAGGTGGTATGACAGGATCTGATGTATCTAAAACTGGTCTATTGACTGGTGATTGGTGGTGTCAAATTAATATCAGTCACATTTTTCTTACGCACCAGCTTTCTGAGATTTGGTAAAGTGCATCTGTATAAAGAACTGTATTTGCTGCATGTCCATAATCCGAATCAATCAAAGGGAGAGACCAGTAAGGAGAATCCGTGTAACATTCGACAGAATTGAGGAAACACAATCCAACACAGAATATTTTTGGCAAGCCGTCATATCTCTGACTTGTAACAGGCATTTTATAAATAAAATAGAAGGCTACATGCACCTTTCTCTTAGTTCTGAAGTTTCAAGTCTTCATTTCGTTTTAAATACTGGTAGTTTATATTACACATCAACAGAAGTTGAAGAGTTCCAACCTCTATTAAATTTGCAGTATTTATTTGAAAATGAAAATTACTGTTGTATTCATCTATCATCTTGCTCCTGAATGCAGATGCAAGGCTTCAATGTAAAATCAATCAATTTTAAAAGGGTTAAAATTTGTAGGCAGATGGCGATAGACCTTGAAAAGGAAGGCACAGTACACCATACTTGAGCTTCAAGCCAAGTATCAGTCATTACTACATGAAAACCACGGATATCTTTGACAAAAATACCATCATAGATCCTTCTGAAAATATCAATCATTGTATAAGCAAATGGGGAGTAGATGAGCGATAAGTATGGAAAGGTGAATCACAGTTCAACTCCAGATACTAATGCTTCAGACCAAGTTCAAATTATGATTACATGCACTAGAGGCTGAGAGATCATCTCCTCTGCTATCACTGAAGCAAATTCAAAATTTCAGGAATGATTTATGGAAGGTCCTTTTAATAATATAAAAGATTGCTACTTTTGTTTGATCTGACAAAAACATTGGTAACAGCATGGAACATAGTTTAACATATGAATCTTTTTCAAACTATACCTTTATCATCTCCTCTGAAACAACATTAAAATTTCTACCAAACATTACAGGAATGATGTTTTTGAGGTCCTTCACAAATGTTGCCCTTTTCATTTTGACCTGAGAAAAACATAGCAGTCAGTTTGGAATAAATTTTAACAGTGGACCCTTTTGGAAAAACATCATTTTCATCATTAACTAAACTGTAATGCATGATGTGTGGAATGTCATTTCAGAAAGACTGACCACTTCAACCAGATGTGACAAAAAGCATGGTAGCCAGTTGTAGAATATGGTTTGACATTAGACCCTAAAGAAAAGACATCATTTTCAGTCATCTGCATAGGCATGGGTTATGAGCATTTTGTTATGTGAGCAATATAGGCTCAGCCTTTTTTTCAGAATTGAAACGAAATAAGCAATTTATTTAAAAAGATTCCTGTGAAGTTTGGTTTAATTTGATTAAGTGGTTTCAGAGCAGATAAAGAAATGTGAAAAGTTATCAGACAGACCACCTACACCAAGAGATGGTAATATGAAATGAGATCATATCTACCTGTACATAAACAAGCAGAAAAATTTTTGACAAAAAATTTAAAAATTATTCTTAATGAATGCACATGTGTTTTAAATTTGTGTTAGATGTAAATAAATATAAATATAATGTGTCAAATGTGCATGTGATAAATAAGAAGACATGTTGAATGCTTTCATACATACATTAAGTGAAATAGAATATGAAATGTTTTACATGAAATACTTATATTCAGCCTTTAGATTTTTGGACCTATTCCTTTTGAGAGACCACCCCTTTTGTAAGGCCAATTTTATGTTGCAAATAGGGTGGTCTCTCAAAAGGGGGACTACTGTATTTCTGAAATGTTTTGAAATTTATTTACTTGAAAAACCTGCTAAGTATTTATGTATAAGGCACTTCTCTTTAATACTTTGAAATAAGCATGAGAATCAAGCCCAATTCATGCTCCAGTTGTTCTGAGTCTAGTTTATTTTTTTCAACCATACTTCATGTCGTTTTCAAAAAATATATAATAAAAAAGGGATGGAGTTTCACAGTTTAACTTATAATTAAACACAATATGCTAAAAGTTCAAATCTTTCATGATAGAATTACTACTGATTTTTATTTCCACTGTCAGTAATCTATGACAAGTCTAAATATAGATTTCATACTGAAATGGACATCTCTATTCATTGTTTACCTATTGAAACATGCATAGTATTTGAATGGCTAGTCACATGTTCTTTGAAATTTACATAAATGCCACATGTTTTTATTTTTGTTTACACAGGAAGAGCCATTGGTTTTTATACATTAACCCCCTCTTACAAAATCATGCATTGAAAAATAAATTAACATAGGCACCTTATGGTCATCTTTTTAATTAGGTCAGAAAAAATTCTGAAACCAATAGTCAGAGTTCATTATATTTCTCTTTAACATACATGTAGGGCTTCTCCCCTGCTAATTAAGTCAATTTAATTGATGGTTTAATTATTCCAGTAAGTTATTACAAAATGGCATTTAATTTTCATCAGTGTATACAAAACAAAACATGGTCTTTATAGAGGGGTAATGTTCATATTTTTGAAACAGAAAGGGTGGTCTCTGGTTGGGTTTTAGGGTTGGTCTTCCAAAAGGGGTCAATTTGTTCACAAAAGAGTTAATGCAAGAGAAATGTGGCCTCTAGAGAGGGGTGGTCTCTCAAATGAGTGGTCTTTCAAGGGGGGACTACTGTAGTGATCAAATAAATGAATATTAAATGTATTTGACTGAATTTATTTTATTTAGTGCACATATTTATTTCTCTCTCCCTTGTTGTTGTTTAAGGTTAAAGGCCCCTTTTTCAGTCCAATGTTAAACCTATGGAAATTTTATGTAAAACCCCCAGCCTAAACGACTTGTTGCTTTATTCCAAAAATTCATCTGAAAATTATTGAGATAATTGCCCATGCAAAGCTACCATTATTTAATGCTAGTATCGAAAAATTTAATGATTTTGCAGAAAAAATCTTGAACATATTGTGGTAGTTGGATGTTTTCTGGGACAAAATGCGGTCTGTTCGAATGATTTGCCGTTTTTTGTATTGATTATCATAAATAACTCATTCTTTTGTTCATAAAACTTGCAACTAATGGTAGCTTTGTATGCATATAAATAAAACAGCTATATGCAAACGAAGTTTGGTAAAGAACCAACAAGCCGTTATGGCTGGGGGTTTTACATAAAATTTCCATAGGTTTAACATTGGACTGAAAAAGGGGCCTTTAAAGTGAAACTACACATTTTTCCCATAATTACATATGTGGAAAAGAATGCTATTTTATATCGATTGGTGAAACCCAACCTCGATCTATTCAGTGGTTTTAGAGAAATTTGAGTTTTTGTATTCAATTTTTTTCAAATCTGGATCACTTCCGGTATCTCAATACGTCATAGATACTTTAACCACGTGTTAATCACATGATTGCTTTTGAACCGTTTGATTGGACAAAAATTTCGTATCATTAACCATACAGTTATAGATCACTACGATGTACCAACTATTGCAACTGAAAGTGTGCATGCAAAATGTAGTTACAAAAAACTTCGTTTTATTCCCTTATGCATAGTATTCATTTATTTATTTTTAAATATCCACAATAATGCATCCGAAATGTCTACAAAATCCCAATTCTGAATGAAATGTGTTTTTCTTCGTCTGTATTTATTGAAGAAAAAATGGAATGTGTTGCCATAAAATAATTACACAAAAAAGTAACAAAAAACAACAGGTAACATTCTCTTATATTACCTGGGGCATTTCAAACCATTGATGTAGACGGTCACAATAGTCGTTTATTGCTACTTTCGTTAATTGGATAATTGGTCACATGTCACCTTGCATGTGTGAAAATCATTGATGATTTGAGGGAAATCATTTACCTGACACAGTGTGATGTTTCTGAATAAAACGAAATACACAGCGAGTCGATACAAACAGAAAATATATAAATAAATAAAACTTGATCAGGTCTGGTCGACCCTGGTTTTCCGAGTATACTCGAAAACCCAAGGAAACAATCCCATCATGCAATACCTCAGTGGAACTCTCCTATCTAAAGGGTCAAATCTTATCCTTTAAAGTATTTTTGGCGGGCTTTTTCAAAAAAGTTCATTCTCTAAAAACTAATGAAATTCGATTTTACAGCGTTTATTTACCTTTATAAATAATATTATATATGAAATATAAGTTTGGTTATGTTTTATTTGTCTGTTTGGTTTTCTGAATAATTGTCACTTGATTTTTTTATCTTTGATTCGATTTTTCGTATTATTTTGAATTTATTTTGTTTGTTGAATTATTTTTCTTTTTTTTTCCTTATCAAAAATGTAATCAAGTTTAATTATGTGAAAATACTTAAAAGACTAACGAGATATTGTTACAGAAGTAAATTACCTGAAACTTGTATATTTCAAATTCGTTTTACTTATTTGATCTTATTTAATTAATTATCATCTAATCAATATTTAACCTGATTTCATTAATTTCTCTACAATAGTATTCTTGTTTGAAAATTGATAATCAAATTTTTTAAAAAAATATTGACAAGCCAATTCAGATCACAAGTAAAGCTGCACCTTGGAACACTTCGATTTTCTTATGTCAGTCTTAAAAGAATTTTGTTGTTAAATACATGTAGGATAAAGAAACTGATAACATTCTTGTGTAATTTTGAATTACAAATTTTCCTTCATTTAAAGCAAAAGGAGTTTTGTATACAATACAGAGCTTCTGCTTTAGCGTAATTTTATCATTTTTTTCTTCAACTTCATCATAGTCAGTTGCCAAATTTGTAGAACAAGAGACGAATTTGGTAGAACAAATCTCTTTGATTTAGTTTGTAATTATTTTATTTTCAAAACAAAACTGATAAAGTGAGTAAAATGAGTTTAAAAACGTAATAAAATGCTATTTTCGCTAACTTCCGGTCATTTTAAAGGGTTTTGAGATGTGTCAACTTTCAGATTCAATATCTCCGAAGTTGCACGGTAGAATTTCATTTTGCTCGGTAAATATTTGTATTAATGTTTTAAAAGTTTAATTATAAAATTTCAGGTGTGACCGTCGAACCAATTAAGTTACAGGTGTAAAAAATCGGCGATAGGTAAATTTCCTTGATTTTGCGAGGAAACTTGTGACGTCATACTCGGAAATTCGAGTAAACAAAGATGGACGACCCTTCCTCGGAAAACAAGGGTAGACCAGACCTGTTGATAGAAGTATTAAAATACATAAGAACTAATTTTCAACATGCCATTTTAATCAAAATGTCATTAATTAAAAAAAAATCAGACGTAACTCACGAAAATTATCTTTTTGAAAAGTACTGAACGAAAATTTATAAAGCTTTGGTGGGAGGATAGGACTGGTAAATTAGATGAAAATCGTATCGATAACCAAATCGTCGTTGCATTCTGTATTTTAGACCGATTACAGACCACAAAATTAAATTAAAATCTGTCAATTTAGTAATTTTTATTAGTAAGTTTTCACGAAGAGCGTCTTCCACTAGAAACTATTGTACCCTCGATTTTGTAACATTTAGATTGTCTATTTATGTATTCGTTTTATTTTGTTTCATTTCAATTTTTTTACATAAACAATGAAAGTTAACAAAGACAACGTATGATAGCTTCTCCAATACCTTAAAAATT
>MJUU01033319.1:23676-62918 GCA_002080025.1 Modiolus philippinarum | reverse complement strand
GTCGGCATCCAGAATGACTTAGTTGTGTATTCAAATCATGTGTCACCTGGCAGACAAACAGGGTGTAAAACAGACAGTACACCCTTTTAATGACAATTCAATAAATCTTTTGTATTTAGGGGATGACTATTTGATTTTCAGGGGAGGGCTTGGGCGATTTTGCCCAGAAAATTTATTTATTTTCACAAAAATCCCGGACATATTATTTGTTTTCACCAAATGTCACATCGAATTATTTATTTGCATTTGCAACAAAAAACGTCCCCTTACTTTTAACGTAAATAATGTTTTGAATAAATGCATCCACCATATTTTAGTAAAATGTTCAAAAACATATGCAAAAATGGGATTTTACACCGGTTGTATATTTCTATGCCGCTTTTTACATCCTACAGCCTTTTTGCAGTTTTCTTGTAAATCAACAAAGCAAGCTCAAAATTAGCACGTCGAGTAAACTGGTATTCTGACAAGTATTTCGACGGATAAATGGTTTTTAAAATGTTCAACCTCCTGAATCAAAAGTAAAGGAATGGCCATTGTTGTTGACAGGAAAGGCGAAGAATTATTGCATATTTTCCACAAATTCCACACAAATGTATGTACTTTGAAATGATATTCTTGCAAGCTATGCATTACACACCAACAGATCGTTGTAAACTAGAACATACTTTGCTTCACTTAATACACCTGACTCGTAAAGATGCATTAACTACGGTCAGTTTGCCAAAATTGTTGGTTGGACTTCGCCACGTATCACTTTCTTCGTAAGTTTGAAGGAACACTGCAGACATGTCAACTCTTACTTTTTCATTTAATATTGATGACTTCAGGCATCGTTGTTTTTGTTTTTGATGTTTTTTTTTTGTTTTGTTTTGTTTTGTTTCTTTTTTTGGGTTTTTTTTTCTTGCAGATCACCAGGACAGCTGTTTTATACATTTCATTTACGCGTTTGACTCTAAAAGCGAAATCACTCTGTCGGCTTTTGCCTAAGAAATCTTCACGATCGGCGAATTATGCTCGGTTAAACGCACTACATGGACAAAAATATATTCTTATGGAAGATTTTCCTACCAAAATATGCAATAATTATGACAAACATAATTGGTTCTTACGGATATTATTAATAAATGCTTGTTCCGAGGAAGGTCAATGCTTTATATTATTTTTCTTTGCGAAAAGAGTCCACAGGAATGAAATCACGGGAACACACTTCAAATGTGTTTGGATTTGAAAATAATACCAGGACTGCCAAAAGACACCTGTTGTACCTGTTGTATATTCAACCATCTCCGATCAGCAGGTGACCTATACAACATGTCTCGTGCCAGCATGTGGCTATTTGACACACAATATACAATCTTGTCATCTGACACAATTTACAATCGTTTGAAACAAATCAGTCTGTTTTTTTTATTATTATTAAAATAATTACGAAATTATGTATGGATCTGATAAAATATGCTTGCATTATGGTTGATTCTGTCAAATTAAATTTATTCTTAAGAGAGACGTACGTTTTATGTTTCTCTGACTAAAACGAGGAAATATATATATGTATTGAAAATACTGTACTTAAAAAATCATGCTATTTGACATAATTGTGTAGTAGAAATGATGTCTTACTGGCCATTGGAGTTTATTTCTTTTTCTATATATTTCGGTTATTAGTTATTCGTCGACCTGTTCAAAATGGCTGTCCCCACAACGATAAAATATTAATTTTGTATTCGCTTTTAGTACTTTATCTGTTACAAAATAATATAAATATCGGAGTATTATGAATATTTAATGCATAAAGAACAATATATCAAATTTTCATTTTTGAGTGTAGTTTCACTTTAACTTTAAAGTAATTCAACATTCAGTGGAAACTTAGAAATGTGTTAAAATTCAAGGGTTTCACCTTATAATTAAAGACAAGTTTACAATATGCTAAGAGTTTAAATCTTTCATTTTAATAAAATTTGAATTTGAATTATAGAATTATTATTGATTTTAATTTCCACTGTCAGTAATCTATGACAAGTCTAATAATAGATTTCATACTGAAATGGACATCTCTATTCATTGTTTACCTGTTGAAACATGCATAATATTTAAATGGCTAGTCACATGTTCTTTGAAATTTACATAAATGCCACATGTTTTTACTTTTGTATACACAGGAAGGGATATTGGTTCTTGTACATTAACTCCCAGCTCTGTGAAAATCATGTATAGAAAAATAAATTAACATAGACAGCTAATGGCCATCTTTGTAATAATGGGAGAAAAAATTCTGAAACTAATAGTCAGAGTTCGTATGAGTGCATTCAAAAGATATATGAAGAGAAATATGTGAAAAAATTAAATTTGGATTTTTGATTAATTTTTTATGGTGGGTCTATAGAAATCAAACGGACAATACCAAAAATTCTTCAAATGATTAAGTTCAACCCTATTACCATCTTCGCTAGCCAAGGGTTACGATCTGCTCCTCTCATCTTCACCCTTGGCAGATCAAGCTGGATTTAATTCTGTAGTCTCAAATCCATGTCTTTGATTGGTTGCAGTTAACCTTCACTGTAACCAATTAATTAACATTCAGATTTTGAATATATATCAAAACAATAAAACTTAAAATATGGCGTTTAGTGATTTTTCTATTTTGCAAAATTTCCATGATTTAATTATCTTTCTTTACTTTTGAAGGGTTATTTCCTTGAAGTCAAATATATTGTGAATTGTTGTATTATTAGATGCAATAAATAATCATTTATTATTAAAATAAATCATACTGAAACTCTTACTTCGAAGGGGGATAATTTGAAACTGATGTTTCACAAATTGTGGCTCAATCTGCCAAGGGTAGAGGAGAGAAGCTGATCACAATCCTTGGCTAGCGAAGATGCCCTATTACTGTAATAGACAAACAAGAGGCTCTCAAGAGCCTGTATCGCTCACCTGGCCCTTGATTAACATAGACATTTTATGTTAGAGCCCTTATATATAATTAAACTATAAATCCAATATCTCTAATTAGTTAAAGGGGAGAAGACCTCTGTTAGTTTAACATTGGACCCCATGGGAAACACTAAGTTCCCCGCTGGCTGCCATGTTGGATTTCGCGCTGACCTGAAAAACACCTTTTTGCAAGGGACCACTCAATGACTTTTGCTGCCAAGTTTTGTTCCAATTGGCTCAGTACATTCAGAGGGGAAGATCTTTGAATGTGTTTTCCTATAGGGTCCAATGTTTAAACTATGTTCCCCACTGGCGCCATGTTGGATATAGTGCGATCCTGAAAAACACCTTTTTTGCAAGGGACCACCTAAGGACTATTGTGGCCAAGTATGGTTCCAATTGGCTCAGTTGTTTCAGAGAAGAAGATCTTTGAAAGTGTTTTCCCATAGGGTCCAATGTTAAAACTATGTTTCCCCCTGGCGGCCATTCTGAATATCGCGCTGACCTGAAAACACATTTTTTGCAAAGGACCACATAAGGACTATTGTGGCCAAGTTTGGTTCCAATTGGCCCAGTAGTTTCAGAGGAGAAGATCTTTGAATGTGTTTTCCCATTGGGTTCAATGTTAAAACTGTGTCCCCCTCTGACGGCCATGTTAAATGTAGTGCGATCCTGAAAAACACCTTTTTTGTAAGGGACCACCCAAAAACTATTGTGGCCAAGTTTGGTACCAATTGGCTCAGTAGTCATGGTAGTTTCAGAGAAGATCTTTAAAAATGTTTTCCCATAGGGTCCAATGTTAAAACTATGTTTTCCGCTGGCGGCCATCTTGGAAATCACGCGGACCTAAAAAACACCTTTTTTGTAAGGGACCACCCAAGGACTAATGTGGCCAAGTTTGGTTCTAATTGGCTCAGTAGTTTCAGAGAAGAAGATCTTTGAAAATGTTTTCTCATAGGGTCCAATGTTAAAACTATGTTTTCCGCTGGTGGCCATCTTGGAAATCGGGAGGACCTAAAAAACACCTTTTTTGTAAGGGACCACCCAAGAACTATTGTGGCCAAGTTTGGTTCCAATTGGCTCAGTAGTTTCAGAGAAGAAGATCTTTGAAAGTGTTTTCCCATAGGGTCCAATGTTAAAACTATGTTTTCCGCTGGCGGCCATCTTGGAAATTGGGCGGACCTAAAAAACACATTTTTTGTAAGGGACCACCTAAGGACTATTGTGGCCAAGTTTGGTTCCAATTGGCTCAGTAGTTTCAGAGAAATAGAACTTGAAACGTTTTTTTTCCATAGGGTCCAATGTTAAATTTTGGTCCCAGCTGGCGGCCATCTTGGCTGACGTACAGACCTGAACGACACAATTTTTAAAGGGGACCACCCAAGGACTATTGTGGCCAAGTTTGGTTTCAATTCGCCCAGTGGTTTCAGAAGAACTTTGAATGAAAAGTTTACGGACGGACGGACGACGGACGCAAAGTGATGGCAAAAGCTCACCCTGGCATAGCCAGGTAAGCTAAAAAGAAGGAAAAAAAAACAAAACTAAATGTACAAAGTTGAACAAAGCATAAAATAAATCACTTCAGCAAAGGTGAAATTCAAATAAACACATACTTTGAATCTTTATGAGAAACCATATGAAAGCAATGCAAAAATTCAAGAATAGCTGCCCATGGTCAATGCGTTCAAAACTCTGCAATGTCTCTGGACAAAAATTGAGTACCATGATGATATAATATGATAGAATAAAGTACAAGTACAATAATAGATAAATTTGAAATTTTTTTAAATCAAAGTGGCCTAAAGGGGAGGTTCACATCACCAATGTGTTCAAACAACAGTAAAAACTTCCAAAGGTATTTTGTCATTCAGATTACACAAACCAGGCACTGTAATGTTAAAATATGCTGAAAAATGACTAAGTTCAACAATGCATAAATTCGACATTTTTTTTCAAGTTTCAAAAGCACCAGATATAAGGAGCCAGAGTTTCAGATTACACAAACTCAGTACTGTAATGTTAAAATTTAAAGAATTTAATGAAAAAATGACTAAGTTCAACAATGCATAAATTCGACAATTTTTATCCAAATCTCACCAAAAGGGGAGGTGCACATCTTCAATGTGTTCAGAACAACTGTGCAAAGTTTCAAAAGCATCAGGTATAAGGTGTCAGAGTTTCAGATTACAGAAACTCAGTACCGTAATGTTAAAATTTGATGAAAAAAAGACTAAGTTCAACAATTGATAAATTCAACAATTTTTTTCCAAATCTCACCAAAAGAGGAGGTGCACATCTTCAATGTGTCCAAAACAACTGTGCAAAGTTTCAAAAGTATAGGGTTAAAGGTGTCGGAGTTTCAGATTACACAAACTTGGTACCCCCAAAGCGTGACGGACGGACAGACGGATGGAAGGAGTCAAGCGGCTCCTAGACCTGCGGTCACCGTTGGTGACGCAGATAAAAAACAGTCAACCTGATTTGAATTCTTTATTAAAGCTCGATGTGATCTAAAATGTTAACAAGTGAAAAAGTCTGTACATATGGTAACACACATCACTAACAAGTATGGCACAAACTATACAAAATTTATAAAAGTCAGCGACTCTTAATTGGTCTCAGTTCAAATGGCAAAACAAATTCAATAACAAAATTATAAATCTATGGATTCTATCACAAATTGGCAAATTACTATTTTTTACAGTTGATTTCCTGGACATCAACAAATGTATATGAAGAGAAGTATCGGATAAACATTGGCTATTTTGTAGGATTTGTAGATTTGTAAACTGACAAACTTGCTATTCAACTAAATAAATTCATTTTTCTACTTGCCCATTTTTCTTTATTACTCTAGTGTCTAAGCTACAAAGACATCATTTACTTAATTTCCTTTAATGCATTTTTAGATTTTTTGAAACACACATTTCTATAACAGTATAATTTATGCATATTTTATTCTAATATGTTTTTTTATTAAATAAATTTATGTTAGAATTTTCCCCTTTTCTGCATTTTTCCTTGGGTAATTGTTTCTGATGTATTTATGTTTGTTAGTGAAAGGCTAAGGTCGCAGACTGATAAAATTCTGTAACTTTCATAAAATAGTCTTTTACATTACAATTTCAATTCCATAAATACAAATGGCACAAGCTTGTGTTTATATCAATTCTTCCAATGTCGTGGAAAAAAATTAGACTACAACAGTAAATATGATAAAGGATTAGAATGACTATAATATAATGTAATAGGTCCAGGAAATCCACTATGATCGCAAACAAAATCAATACAGCTGTTCTGACATGGAATGTAACATGAGTATTTTAAAAAATCTGAACAACATAGAAATACTAACTAAATATACTTGTTTTCAAACAGTATCAAACTGTTTCATACCACAACAAAAAGTCACAGCTAGAATTTATTAGATAGGTTTTGTCAACAAAGTTTGATTATTTATCAATTTTAATTGCAGAAGCAATGATCACCTACTGCATGAAAAAGTATGTAACACATTTTTGAAACTGTGTCCTATACAGTTCTCAACTTCTAAATAGTGTGAAATATCTCCCAGTGTCATGTTAGCTATATATGGTCAAAGGGAAGACAATTTCTTACCCATATCAATACACTTCCTTTGATATAGAAATTAAAGTTATCTCCCCTTTGACCATATATAGCTAGCTTGGCACAGGGAGATAATCCACAAATGTTTCTCATTCATGGATGCACTAAGATGCAAGACAATTTTAAATTTTAAATTTTAGGTGTTTTGCATTTTTTTAATGTTTTAATTGAAATGAGCTTAAATAAGTCAATGCTCCATAACTCGACTCAGTCTCTGAACACCTTTTTGTGCTGGCTCTTAATGGGTATCTCCACTGGAACTGGCTAATGCATGCAAACAATGTGTAATTATTCACTGATGTTACATTTTCTTACTTTTGAAACAAATACTTATTTTTATGCACCACAATGTTTTTTATTTTCATAGGAGTAGCATCAGTATATTCTCTTATCCGGCATGACATCACAAAGCTGAATTGACCAATCCGATCAGTCGATTTAAATCTTTCACCCCCAATATAGGCGGTGACGCGATCGGTGTTTACAGATATAATCTATGTAAAAATTCAATATTTTAAATTGCAATATATTCGGTGTTATAATAACTATGATCTTGAAATTGGGATAAGATGTTTATATTGATGTTCCAAATGCATATTCTGAATTTCATGTAAATATCTTGAAAAATGAATGAATAAATCAAAGTTGAAGTTACTTAGATTAATAATGAAATGTGGACTTTTACACCGCCTCCACAGGTAAAGTGCCCAGATGCCCGGAATATAGTATTATATCCAGATCAGACACAATAAATTTAATTGGTTCCACAACTTATATATCTGACTGCAATCTCAAAATGATAACATCTAAACTTCTGAAATTTGTACATATTTGTGCTATATATGTATATAAAGACAATCAGCTTTTAATGAAAAAACAGTACCTACTGCATACTAATAAGTTTTATAAAGGGAAGTAACCTTTGTGATCATACAAATTGGTTTCCTGTCCATTGTTTTTAATTTCCTACATTCACTTAATTCAAATTGCAATCAGTCAAATTTCTTAGGTGTTAACCTAGAAGGATTATGTGGGAGATCTCCCTCATAACAGTTTTTGTTCATTGGAGATTTTGTGTGACGACCATTCACAGGCATTTTTATGCCCCCGCGACGATAAGTCGGGGGGCATATTGTTTTACCCTCATCCGTCCGTCCAAGGGGGGTACATGGTTTGTCCGTGCAACTCCTCCTACAGTTTTTATGCTAGAGAGGTTTTATTTTGCAGATCATTTGTACATATATTGAAGATGTGCATGTGATAAGGATTTTGATTTTGGTGCATTTTTGTCAAAAATATACATTGTTGAACTTAGTCATTTTTGGTGATTTTTCATAGAGGGTACATAGTTTGTCTGCGCAACTCCTCCGACAGTTTTAATGCTAGGAAGTTTTTATTTTGCAGATCATTTGTACCTATATTGAAGATGTGCATGTGGTAAGAATTTTCATTTTGGTTAATTTTTGTCAAAAATATACATTTTTGAACTTAGTCATTTTTAGTGTATTTGTGATAGAGGGTACATAGTTTGTCCGCGCAACTTCTCCTACAGTTTTGATGCTAGGAAGTTTTTATTTTGCAGATCTTTCGTACCTATATTGAAGATGTGCATGTGGTAAGGATTTTGATTTTTGTGCATTTTTGTCAAAAATATACATTGTTGAACTTAATTATTTTTGAGGTGATTTTTCATAGAGGGTACATAGTTTGTCCGCGCAACTCCTCCGACAGTTTTAATGCTAGGAAGTTTTTATTTTGCAGATCATTTGTACCTATATTGAAGATGTGCATGTGGGAAGGATTTTGATTTTGATGCTTTTTTGGAAAAAATACATATTGTTGAATTTGGTCATTTATTAGATGAATTATTAATACAGGGTACACAGATTGTCCGAACAACTCCTCCTAGAGTTTTGAGGCTAGGAAGCTTTAATTTTTTAGTTCATTTGTACCTATATTGAAGATGTGCATGTGGTATGTATTTTGATTTCGATTTTTTTTTTCAAAAATATACATTGCTCAACTTATAATTTTTTGGTGATTTAGTAATAGAGGGTACATACCGGTAGTTAATCTGTGCAACCTAGAATAACATGTGTTTAGCGGGGGCATCATATGTGTCTTACAGATACAAATATTACTAGAAAATCCCAATTTGATTCAACCTTGCGTGGGGGCATGTCATCCTCTAGTTTTGTAATTTTCCTTCTGATAAAAGGATAAATTTAAAGTAAAATTAGCAATTAGCTAATTCCATTAAAAGCGGCGTTTTACATTTCCGCAAACTGGCATTGCCTTTCCGAAAAAAATATATTACGTTTCAAGAAAAAAATAGTTTACCTGTCCGCAAAAAATACATATTACTTTTCCGGAAAAAAATTCGATTCCGCAAAAGAGATATCTCACCTTTGTAAAATATTTTGTGACTTTATATTCACAATTTTAAGTTTATACAATAAAAAAAATAATAATAATAAAGACGACCGCCACATGATCCCATTAATTTTGAACGTTCAATTTAAAAAAAAATTTTTTTAACTTGTGACATTCGCAATATATTTTGTACAAAAGTATTACATACAATATTAAAATGAAACATGTACTACCATAGCCAACAAGTATTTGTTGTATTGATATTTTTTTAAACTTTTTTCAGAAGTTTTTTTTGTGGGTTAAAAAGAGAACATATCTGTCCATTATGTTCACATCATATTTGCATTTCAAATTCTAAGGTAAACATGTTCAAAATCTTAACTGAATTTATCAGTGAAGTCTTATTCAAGCTAATCCCAATAGCCAAAACAAAATAGTGTGGATCCACCCAGTACATTCATGCACAAAGCTGACAGTCATATTTTTTTGTCAATTTTATTTAATCATTATAAATCATATTGAAAATGTAATGAAAGCTACCTGAATAACCAGGTAAATTTTTGGAAACGTAATGCATAATATTTGTGGAAACGTAAACTTTTAATTTGCGGAAACGTAATAATTAACATTTGAAAAATTTGCGGAAAAGTAATGCGCCCAANTGAAGTCTTATTCAAGCTAATCCCAATAGCCAAAACAAAATAGTGTGGATCCACCCAGTACATTCATGCACAAAGCTGACGATCATATTTTTTTGTCAATTTTATTTAATCATTATAAATCATATTGAAAATGTAATGAAAGCTACCTGAATAACCAGGTAAATTTTTGGAAACAATGCATAATATTTGTGGAAACGTAAACTTTTAATTTGCGGAAACGTAATAATTAACATTTGAAAAATTTGCGGAAAACTAATTAACTAAAACAACATAATTAACAGCTTTGGGTGGCTTCTATTGTCATATCGTGTTAATAATAATTGTTTTCAGTATATAAAAAGCAGTAAAATAAACATTTTTATATGAAATACAAATTTTTTATTAAAATATTGTATTATTTTGAAAATGTGGAAGATTGTGGGAGTTTTTTTCTCTTTGTGGGAAATTTTGGTCTTCCACAAGGGAGAACCTTCTAAAGTTGGAGATTTGATGGGTTAGTGAGGTCTCCCTCCCAATGTGGGAGGGTTAACAGGTATGAGTCAATACTTTTGGCACTTATTATTTAAGTAAAAGGTATTCAAAAATTGAGATTCTCTAAATTCTTGAAACCAGATTGCTACACTTCCCTTGGAAGAAAACCACTGTTTAAGAACAAAATATAATAATATGAAACTTTTAACATTAGTTATATAACTCTTATTTCCATAATTGGCATTTTGAAAATTGGGGGAAATCTAAACAGTCATTATTTCTAAATAAATAATTGAAAACTCATTTGCAGCAAAATGTAACTTGAAAAGAAAATATGGTCATATAAAATTAACTTAGACATTTTCCAAAGTTCTACAATTTTATTCACTTTCCATTTTTTTTTTAAATAAGATACTGCACAAAGGGAAGAAGGTATGCTCTTCACAAAATACTTTTGTCTATTTCAGATTTATTATCCCCCTTGAATTACAAGGACGGACAAATATAGAGACCTTTGAACAGAGAGCTAGACTAGAGTTAAACAGTATGCTCAAATTTTGGCATAAAAAATAACAAATGTACAGTCATCAAGTTAATATAAAAATATTTTAAAAATAAATCGCATTCATCAATGTTAAGTTTTTGCAAATCTTCCGAATTTTAATTATCCTATAATTTGACTTGATGGATGTTTTAAAATAAAATCAGCAGCCTCAGCAGAGAAGAAGTATAATTTACTTACATCAAACATAAAAGAATATACAGTGGAACCTGTCTAATCCAACACACTGTGGGACCGTAAAAATGTGTCAGATAAAACAGGATGTCGGAATACTGAGGTTTAAAAAGCATGTAAAAGCTATCTTTTGGACCATTAAATTATGTCGGATTTGACAGGATGTCAGAATCCTCAGGTGTCGGATTAGACAGGTTTCACTGTACTTTTAAAATAATAAAAGCTCCATGGCACACAAAGCCATAAAATATACAACAAAATACATAAACATAAACATAAACAAATACAAAAAGACATAAAAAATATCACAGTTTAACATTAAATATCACAGAAATTCATGGCAAGTAATACAAAACAGTGAACAAATGTAAATGTACAGTTATGTTTCTTTTTTCATTCAAAATTTTGGATAAAAACAAAACTACTACACTATAGAACAATGGTCAGCTATTCTGCAGAGGTTAAGGAATGGTGTAAGAAAATGAAAACTAGAACAAAACAGTTATTTTTAAATATATAGTTGTGAGGAATTCCTTAACACAGCTTTACAAGTAATACTATTATGACTGTAAACATACATGTATATGTATTGCAAAATTTTGTATTGGTCCTGGTTTTGTGCTGCTTGATTTTTTTATTAATTTGTGGTTTTGATGATTTATTAGTTTTTTCAAAAAATGTCCCATGGATTAAGTTTTATGGGGATTGACCATAAAAATGGTACTTTTACAATTGTTTTGAGTTGAAAATTAAAAGAATATTTACAGAGCTCAAATGTTCTTAATGTTGAATTACTAATCAAATTTAATTTTCATATTTCAAGTCATGTGTATTTACCAATATATATTATTAACTGTATTTTTTTTCTCTTGAAGGTTAAAAATGCTTTTGTTGACAAAATTATTACAGTAGGTGCCTATTTTAAAATTCTTATTCATTGAAAAGGTTTATTACTGTGCATTAATAGTAATATCTCATATATTAAAGTGAAAAGTAAAAATTTATCCTTAATAGGAGTCATAATTTTTAATGGACACAATATATTGCAAGTCAGAAACTAGAGGCTCAGAGACTGAGCCTGTATCGCTCATCTGACAAAACGTTTCTATGCCATGCATGACCAAAAATTATCATGTTTACCAATGGGGCAGGGTGTTTAGGTATGTTCTCAATTAGAACCCATGTGTTTTGTCTGATCCTATTGAAATGAGTAATTTTTGCAAAGGACCTTCTATAAATTTAGTATAATTTGCTTTAATTGTTTTGAGAGAAGATGAAGAAAAGGATGGCTTTCTCATACTCGGCTCCAATGTTAAACTATGTTCTGCACTTGAGGCAATGTTTTTGTCGGATTGAAATGAAATGTGCAATTTTTGTAAAGTACCTTCAGTCATCATTCCTGTAAAGTAAGGTTGAATTTGCTTCAGTGGTTTCAGAAGAGTAGATGAAAATGTGATTTTCCCATAGGGTCCTATGTTAAACCATGTTCCGTGCCGCCATGTTTTTCATTGGATCGGAATGAAATGAGCCATCTTTGTTAAGGACCTTAAGTACATTACTCCTGTAAAGTTTGGTTCAATTGGCTTCGGCCGTTTCAGAGCAGAAGATAAAAATGTGATTTTTCCCATATAGTCCTATGTTAAACCTAAGTTCCGCATTGGCGGCCATGTTTTTATCGGATCAGAACGAAATGAGTAATCGTTGTAAAGGACTATCCATACATCATTCCTGTAAAGTTTGGTTGAATTTGCTTAAGTGGTTTCAGAGAAGTAGATGAAAATGTGATTTTCCCATAGGGTCCTAAGTTAAACTATGTTCCGTGCTGGCGGCCATGTTGTTCGTCGGATCGGAACAAAATGAGCTATCTTTGTTAAGTACCTTAAGTACATCATTCCTGTAAAGTTTGGTTCAATTTGCTTCAGCCTTTTCAGAGCAGAAGATGAAAATATGATTTTTCCCATATGGTCCAATGTTAAACCTAAGTTCTGTGCTGGCAGCCATGTTTTTTGTCGGATTGGAACAAAATTAGTAATCTTTGTAAAGGACCTTCCATACATCATTCCTGTAAAGTTTGGTTGAATTTGCTTCCGTGGTTTCAGAGGAGAAGATGATTATGTGAAAAGTTAACGGACGACGGACGACAGACGCCAAGTGATGGCAATAGCTCACACTGACCCTTTGGGTCAGGTGAGCTAAAAAATGAAGTAAGACCTAATAAAACTATAATGTTCATACTGTTTGCATAACTAAATAAAATGATCCAGTTTATTTTGCCCCCTTCTTTAGACGGCGGTATATTTTTATGTATGTTTTTGCTAAGGGCTATTCCATTACAAATGTATGTGGGTAGGTAGGAAGGGACTTTCAAAGTACCCCCACAACCACCAAACTTTTTTTAGATATTTTCACATAAAACTAATGGGAACAGGCTAAGCATGACCTACGACCCACCATGTCCGATCATTAAACTTCCCTTCCTACCCCCCACATCCATTTTAATGGAATAGCCCTAAAATCTATTAACCAACATAGCAGAAGTATCAATAACAATATGCAAACAGACATACTGATCCTAATACATCCCAAAAACATATCTATAGGGTGAAAAGACTGAACCACTAGTATTTGTCGATCACCAAGTGACAACATAAACATACATTGATAATTTTTAATAAGCACCAACAACACTCTGGCACCAACTTGGTAAACTTAAAACTTAGAAAAATAATATATACAGAAATCCTTCAAAGAAACAACTTTGCTGTCCTTTAAGGGGGTAGACCTTGGTAAACCTTAAATTTTCCTCTCGTTCAATTTTTTCAATAGTATTTAAAGTATACATGCCCATGTAAACTTTGAACGATTTTCAAATAACTAAATACTGAAGTCACTGTGTATTTACTTTCTGCATATGCACATTTCGACAACTTATGTCTCATCAGTGTAGATAAAATCTAAACGTTTGGAAGACCATAAACTCAAGGATGTTTTTAAAACTGACAGAGAACAAATAACCAAAGTGATCTAAATTTAAAGCCAAAATCAGTTAAGGACAGAGCTTTGCATGAGGGAGATACTCCTTAGTTTTCAATAAAATTTACAAAATTTTAGATATTGGAAGGTTTCAAAAATAATAATTATCAAAGAATTTTTACCTTCCTTTTCAGTGTAGTGGAAATCAAAGATACCCTGTTTCCTCATATTATTTGGTCTGTTCAGGACTTGATTTTGATTTAAAAATAATCTATAATTAAAAATGTATTTGCAGTCTGCTCCGTTGGGCACTAGTCCGATGCCCGAGACTAGTAAATTTGAATTCGGACTAGTAAATTTTTTCAACCACTAGTCGGACTGGACTAGCAAGAATTTTTTGTAGAAGAAATTTTATATTGCATTTTCTAGATAACATGCTGAATCTGCATTGTCTTTTATTGCCGTAAAATTGTTCTTTTTTCTGGACTAGTAAAATGGGATTCGGACTAGTAAATCTGTTATCTCAACTAGCCCGAAGGACTAGTAATGAAAAAAGGTTTTGGCGCAGACTGTTATTTGATATAAAAATGTTTCAAATGAAAAATTCTTTAGTTTAAACAAGTAAGCAAGTAAGCATGCTGTATGCTTATAAATTTTGATAGCTCTAACTGAAATACAAGAGTGTTCTTAACAATTTTAGCTGAAAATTTTACTCAATTTTATATCAGTATTAAACACACTTCTTGTAAAAAATGAGTTGTTTAATTTTCTCCAAAACTGGGAATAAAAAGAAAAAAAGAATATGTTAGATATTACAAAATTTTAGAAAAATCTACCATTCTGTTTTTACTAAGGGCTGTTCCAGAAATAATTATATGTGGGGATTGGAAGGCACTTTTTAAAAGGACCCACCATGCATAAAATTTAAATTTGTTTGTCTCAGTCCAAGTCTCCATTATACCCAACAACCCATCAAATTTTAACTGAAGTGCCTTCCACCCCCCCCCCACAATTATTTCTGGAACAGTCCTAAATTTAGAATTAAGTGTGTAATAAACAATAAATGTGCTGGATCTATGCTTTAAATTATCTCCCATGCAAGAAATCCCACTTATATTTTTCCATTATTTTTAGATATCATTGCATAAAATGAAAAGTTTATGCACTCGTTATAAATAACTGGACGTAGAGTGGATAATTTTCATGAAAATTGAATATGTATTAGCTGTGTGAAAATATTTTTACAATTTTAAAATTTGAATCCATAAGTGCTTTTTATTTATTAAAGCATTACAAAAGTGAAAACAGAGTTATCTCCCCATACCCTAGGTCTACCCACCCCTTTAAATGGTCTGTGACATTATTAATGATATTTAGTGAAGACATTTACAGCACTTTGATTCCCAGCAAACTCTTGAGAGCAACTGACAGACCCATGAACGAAAAATTGTTGGGATCAATTATTAAATTGAGAATTGAAGTAAACGAATACTGATTTCATGTATATTGGTCTGACTTGAACAATGTTATGATTGTTTTTTTACAAAATGCTTCATGGTTTTAAGACAATTTGAACTACTGTGTGGAAATTGTCACAACTTAAAATAATTCTGAGGTTAAAAATTAATTACAATACAGTTGAACTTCAATTCCTTGAACTGCAATAGCTCGAACACCATTAATATTTTGACCCATTCTTGTTTTTCCTTTGTTTAGACATAGTTTGACCTCAAAATTTCTGATACCAATCTATCTCAAACTGTTCACTGTATTTGTTATTTTATGCACTAAATTTTCTCTTTCAGAAATAAAAGGGTACGATCCTCTAACCCAGCATCACAAATCAATTGTGATAAATTTGTAAAAACTGCTTTTGGAGAATTACAAGAAAGTTCGTAATTTGACAAATCAGAACAAGCTTCATTTTCAGCATATTGTTTCACAATTTCCAATTTATCTGCAACCCGAAAATATCGTTGTACCCGTTTTCCGTCTGGTAATCTTATGGCTAATAGCAGCCTAATCTCATTGTCTTTAGGTTCGTCAGGTAATTTGTGAGGTCTAAATGCATTAGAATCATGCTGATGAGTTTCTTCAGCTGGTTGGCGTGTTTCGTCTTCATCACTCATCTCATTTTTCACACTTGCTTGTAAAGTATGTCCACCAGAGTGTGATGTGACATGATGACCTTGACCTTCATACAACATTTCTCTAGTGGAGGAAAATGGTTGTGGAATATTTGATGTTGTATCTGGCCACCTATAAGAGGCCGATCCAGGTCTGTTCCGTGCAGATTCCGGTCGAAGCTGATAAGACTCTTGTATATGTAATTGTCTAGTTTGTTCAGCAAGTTCATTGGCTCTTTCTTGATTTGACGTGGTTTCATTTGATCCTATTGCTGGAAGAGGTTTGTAGCGTAAGAAGGAAGAATGTGGCCGCACTGCTTCTGATGAATTAAGATCTGTAAATACGTAAATTAAATCTGAACAATAGCATTATATATATTAAAAATAAAACACAGATAAATAATTAAGAAATAATTCATAGCCACCAGTAGTTTGTTGGAGATTGACATACGGCTGCCTATTATTTTCATAAAATTATTTACTCAAGAGTGTAGCTAAGCAGTGCAAGGAGTCATAGAAAATGATGGGCATTCATGTATAAATCAACTACATTTGTACAAATTGCAGTACTGGTAAGTACTGTTTGATATGTTTTTTGTTTTAATCATGTTGATAACTTCTTTTTGAATAGTCAAAGTATTGAATTTTCTGGATTACTACATCAGGAATATTCCATTTAAATATATAGACCAACCCCAAATACCGCAGCTTAAATCACTTCAAATGCATCTGCAGATACAATCCTTGAAAAAGAGGGGGGTCTGATGGGGTTATGGAAAAATGGGGTGGTGTTGGTCCAGTAGATTTTTTCGCCATCTTTGACAATTTTGACTTAGAATCTGCACGAAAATTTAAAAGAATTCCAGAAAAAAGAGGAGATTCCAACCCCTGTTACCCTTCCCCTGGATCCGCCAGTGTAATGGGTAGTGGTCTTCATGCCAGATTTTCAATGAAGAAGGAATAATACAACCTAAATTTATCTATATTTTTGTAAAAGAGATTTTTTTCTATTATTTTTTAAACAAACTTGAATACACTGTTTCTGCTCTATGACCATAAGATCCCAGTAAATGTTAAATAAATGTACATGTATTTGGAATAAATCAGAAATTTCTGTCCTTATTCAACAGTATATCTAACTACTTTATATCTTTACATACATGTATGAACAATTCTCTAATGCATTTTATAGTATAGTTTCAACTAGTAATTTTTTTTCCTACTATTACATGTATAACCTGACAAACATTATTGCCTCTATTTTTAACATCTTACCATATTCTTGGTAGTGTGTGTCTTCTTGTGGTTCTTTTTGCTTTCTGCTACTTTGTGGCCTCTTTCTGGCAGATTTGGGTCTTGATGATCTGGGTCTAGTAGAAGCAGGTGGAGGTTGTGGTGTTGGATCTTCATGAATGTGTAAAACTTCAGAATCTTGTTTATTTGAATGATCTGCATTGTGATAATGCTCGTACTCATAACGATTCTTCCCACTTAAAATTGGAGTATAGTTAGAAGGGGGCATCATGTTTTCAGATTTGTGATGATTCCGTTGTCTTGGACTGTCTCTAGACGGATGTCTGCAGTCTCCGTAAGACTGCTGATCGTGAGTATCAACATACTGATATTGTTCATTGTGAAAATGAGGTTGATGTCTTTCAGTTTGTCTATGATTTAGAGATTCTTCTTCAAAGTCAAAAACTTGCTCTGAACTTCTAGTATCCTCCACATATCCCTGATATACAGGACTGTAAGAATATGTTGGTCTCTGTTTGACATGTTCCTGTGGACTTCTAACAGGACTTGTTTGGTGGTACGTATCTCTGGACAACAATCTGAGAGCAGACGGAGAATGTGCAGACAAGTATTCTTCGTGAGGAGAAACTGACATACGACCTACAGCATGTTTCTGTGATGGACTGGTACGTCTGTATCCTGACGGGGAATGTATATATGCTGGGGAATTATTACCTCCCCCTGGGGAAGAATCTGTTGAATCACTGTCATCTGACATTACTGGTTGTTCTTGTCTTGAAAACTCGTCATAATCATGTCTGTAAAATAAGTTAATGAAAACATAAGTATTTTTTATTATACCTCAGTGGATGTTTTTTTTAAAATAAAATAACTATTTTCGCAGTTCAGTGTGTCACTGTTACGTCAATAATCTTTTAAATGTTGATTGATCAAGGATTGTTTACCTCAGCTTTGCGTTTCAAGGAAACACTCTTTTAATATTGACTGGTCAAGGACTGTTTACCTCAGCTTTGCGTTTCAAGGTGTCACTGTTACTTCAATAATCTTTTAAGTGTTGACTGATCAAGGACTGTTTACCTAAGCTTTGCATTTCAAGGTAACACTCTTTTAAATATTGACTGGTCAAGGACTGTTTACCTCAGCTTTGCGTTTCAAGGTGTCACTGTTACATCAATAATCTTTTAAATGTTGACTGATTAAGGACTGTTTACCCTAGCCTTACATCAGACAAAGTTGTGTTTTGGGGAACATTAACTTACCATTATCCTCATAGCCAGTAATAATGTGTTTTTTTTGTTGACATTGGTACACACACGATGTCAAGCCATTCTTTTATCATCAAAATACAAGTTTAAGCCTAAAAGTTTTTCCCTTTTAAAAAGCTTTTATTTTTATGTTTTTTTGAGCTTTTAACCATTTCTGACTTTACATAGATAAAAAGCATGCTCAAACTTGGATTTGATAGGACACTAACTAGACAATAGCTGAACTATGAGTTGATTGCAAAAGACCAGGTATTGACCAGAAGTTTGAGTTGGACATACAGTCCAGGCAAAACACATACTAACCTGTCGTATGTATCTGGTCTAAAACCAACACGTGAAGAAGGCCTTCCTGTTTTTGTTTCATCAAATACTTCTTCACGTCCTCCTCTAGATGGTGGTCTGATTCTTCGGAATCCACGGCCAGTTTTAGGTCTGTCAAAGGTCTCCATTACTACAGGACTTTTCCTTGTTCCATAAACATCTGTAAAGCAAAAGAAAGGGAAATGTCAGTCTGTTTCAAAATAAAAGCATACAGTCAAACTTTGATGGCTCAAACAACCAAGGGAACGTTCAAGTTAGAGGAGTGTTCAAGTTAGAGGAGTGTTCAAGCTATCAAGGTCGAACTGTTTTTAAAACTTGAACAGAGGGACGAGAAAAAACGTTTGAGATATCCATAGTGTTCCAGTTATTGCAGTTAGAGTCATTGAAGTTTAAATGTATTTGTTGTGTTATTCCAATGCATAATCTTCATATTATGTATATCTCTGGTCAAATTAAATTATTGTTTGTTTCCACTAACCCAACTTTTTCCAACTTGGTTTGAGTTGTTACTTGTTAGGTAGGAAAACAATATTATTTTTTTCACAGAACATAATTTTACATCAATTTTAAACAAAACGTTATATTTTTAGATTCAGAAAAAAAACTAGGCATATGTGAAAAGTTGTTCCAAAGTAAACAGAACTGCACTCTCCCTGACTCGCAGCTGTATTCCAGTAGTTTTTAGCACACCTCTGCATAACCAATGACCATCATGTAATGGTTATTCATAGCTATCTAACCCCTTTGTACTAAGCTTTGCCTGAACAATCAGTGAGTATGGGTGCTCTATTTGCTATGTGTATGAATGTAGTCTATGAAATACATATATTTCATCAACTTTTAAAACTTTTTTTCTCTACCTAATAGATGTCATGGGTTTGACAGCGATTTACATCAATTTGAGTATAAAATTATGAGTGTGATTAAATTGAAACATTTAGCGCAGGCACGTGCTGCATTTAAAACATCTGCATTATGATTCAATTAAGAAATAATTAACAGTAGCCATATATTTATATTATTTTTACCATGGGATGGCACTTTAAGGTGAATATTTTACCCCGAGCGACCAGCAAGGGGTAAAATATTACCATAAAGTGCATGCCAGTGGTAAAAATAATATAAATATATGGATACTGTTAATTATTTCGATTCTAATAGGACACTCACAAGGTTCCGATTAGGACAATTCCTCCCAGTACACATGGATGAAACGCCATTTTACTTCGTTAGTTGGTTTGTTACGTTGCAAAAACTGATGTAAAACTATCTATGTCGTTATCGAAAGTATCGTCATTTGTTTTTGACGTTACTCATAAATAAAGTATTATTTTTACCACGGGTTTGGACACAAAGCAATGGAAGGCCGTCATATTAGAATTTACAATAATCACCTGATTACGCTCAAGTCATTTTTGGTTTGATCAAGGTGTTAAGTGGTATATACAGTTTAAGGTGTTTAATTCAAATGGATGACAATCTAGGATTTTATTATGGCCTAAAATGGACTCACAAAGTACAATAAATTTTACTCCATGTGTAAAATAAGTGTTTTGTGGAAATTTTGAGGTGTTTGTTGATGTTATGTCTTTTGCACGTAATTCACGATCATAATATATATTTGCTATGAATTTTTTCATAATGCATTGATTTTCCTTAAAAATATGAATTATAAGGCATGTTCAGGTAGAAAAAGAATAACAACATTGAACAAAACAAACAAAAAAGCATTTAAGGGGATACGATACAGTAAAGATCCTGAACTGATTTTTTCGTGAAATTTTGAAATAAAGTCAATTTAAATATGCTCTTTCCAAATCTGCAAAGAAAAATATACCTTCATGATTTCGTTTTCGAGATAATTGCGATTCAAATTTGCCCATTTTCCAAAATATTGCCTAAAAATTGTATTTTTACAACAATATGTAAAATGTCATAACTTTTGAACGAATGAAGCTAATTGCTTCCGGTTTTTTGCTACAGTTTTCTGAGATATTTCTAAAGAAAGTAAGTATACATTTAAAAACAAAATTTTAGCATTTGTGGTTCGAAATTGACATTTATGTTCATATTTACAGAAAAACGTTCATTTCTTGTAAGTAAAATTTCACATAGAAAAAAATTGTGAACTGATTTTTTCTTTATAATTCCCAGAGATCTCCGTGAAACATCACTCTTCCAAAATTCGCTTTGAAAAATGGGGGTCCATGTGCTTAATTTAAAGCTACAGAGAGAAAACTGGCATTTTTTATCGCTACAAATGAGTATTCCCGGTTTTGGCGCGAAATGACGTTACATTATATTTTGCTTGGAAAAACGTCGTAAACTTATGTTTTCTCGCTAATTAGTGTTGCGAAAAATAGGACAGAATTTAATTTCATTAAACAGGAAATAAAAGACATCAAACAGAACAGAGAATTGATCCTGTGATTAATGATTACTTGCGTCTGAAGATATTCACAAAGATCAGTCAAATACAACTCGACCCTTCTAGCGACTTTGTGATGATTTCCCTTATGTCGCTGTTCAAGTATATAGATCAATATAGAGTGACCAATTCCCTGGTTTCACCTATCGACCTTTTATGAAAAAAAAATCAGAATTCATTGTAAGTTGTGTTGGTTTAATTTAAGGGGTTGGGTAGGAGGGTTTTGATCCCGATTTCCCCCAAAAAGAATGTACAATTCCCCCAGTCATCCCGAAAAATAAAATTGACCGAATTCCGTTCCTGATAATTGTTTTTTTCCCGAATTCTCTGAGAAATAATTGGCCTTTCCTGTTGTCCGGAAAAAGATCATACCGACCCTCATTTAAAGTTAAATAATTATCATGCATATTGTCATGATAATGCCTCTTCAATATCATACTCGCGCCTATTATTTATTGATAATACATTGTCACAGCATTTTGTATTTAACCCCTGAAAGTATTGTGTTATAAAAAAAAACGATTTTCACAGGATTTTTAATTGAATTTTCAAAGGATCCCCTGAAAATTCAAATCGTAAAACTCCGTGAAATTGCCCTGAAAATTGATTCTATTGTAAATGATGCCGTTGGAAAAATGATTCTATTGGAAACGATGCCGAAAGGAGATTTTTGCTTTCAGGTTTCAGTTTGAGAAGTATGTCGAATCTTGAGTTGCCACGTTCCCTATTTCGTCATGAGCAATTCATATTTAACCACATTGATTTTATTATAGATTTATTTTACATGCTTTTCTTGCTTCGGTATTCGTTTGCTGATGTATTCACAGACAGTAATCTGTCCGCAATTCGCGAAGTCCAGTGATTTATGACGTAGCGCTCTAATCTGTGACGTCGCGAAAACAACATTCCAGATCCGGCGATGTTATTATCTGCCCTTGGTACTGTATCGTATCCCCTTAATTTGGGTATTATTGTTCTTTATTTATAATATACCTTGTTATCCTACCTGACAAAAGTAAGTTATAATTTTTACAGTTGGTGTTCAGGTTAGTATATTCATTAGTATATTCATTACAGGCTTGGGGTAATCGTAATCGTTAATCGTAATCAGCTGTAATCAAGCTCTTTTTAGATTACATGTTATTGTAATGTAATCAATTACAGCTTTAAAATATGAGTAATCATGATTACATTTTGATTACTTTATGATTACTTAGTCAGTGATTGTAACTTATATCAGATATACAAGATGTATATTCCATGTTATACATTTCATACATGTAAACATACTATTATATGAAATGAAAGAAGCTTATTCTTAATAAGTCTAAAATTACAGTGATTATTTTACTACATAAGTTTTTCCCTAATTTAAAATAAATAGATATCAATAAGAACTTCATTTAACAATCAATCAGAACTCAACTTTTTCCAGTTGAAATGAGTTCCAACCTTCTTGAAATTTTAAACATTTTAAGTTTGAAAGAGAAGAACTGGTAAAGGCCTGAGATTATAATATTTACTTTCAAATATTTAATTTGTAATTATCTTTAAAAAAATAACATTCACTTGTATTCCTTCAATAATTGTTTATCTTTTTTAATAAATTCAATTAAAGACAATCATGTACATATCTCTGGGTCATAAAAATGACAAGCCAATAATTGTTATAAAAACATGTAGATGTCAACTAAATAAGCAAAATAAATTGTCAATACTAATTAGCGGAAAATACTGGATATACAATTGCCAGATTTAAACAATAACTTCAAAATAATTTCTTAATTAAGTTTATATTTGATAATAGAAAAACATTGAGTTATATATCACTTCAAAGTCGGAATAGACACAGCTATAGACTAGTCTTTTATGAAAAAACTGTTGCATCAACTATGAAAAAAACTTAAATTCACCAAAATTAACAAATTATGACCGCTGCAATATTATTGTAAAAACTGATACCTCTCTATTTTCAACAGTAGTATCTGGCATTAGTTGAAGAATTTAACTCATAATATAAAATGCTTAGCATGAAGAATTTTTAATTGAATAATTTTGATCTACTTATCAAAAGTTGAATAAATAATTCAGTTAAGCTTGTGGCAGCAACTGACCTTTATATGGAAAGAGTGAATGTATGTTCAAGAAATGATCTCTGTTTCAACAGGCACTGGTATCTTTCAAAGGCATATGTATTCATAAGTAATCACTTGTAATCATGATTACAGCTGAGGAAAGTAATGTATTGTAATCAATTACAAATGAAAAAATGCTGTAATTGTAATGTAATTGATTACATTTTCAAAGCAAAGTAATTGTAATGTATTCAGTTACATTTAAAAGTAATTGATCCCATCCCTGATTCATTATATAAAATATTATGTTTTTTGTGTATTTTGGATGGGATGTGCTGTCTTGAGAATATAATGGACATTGGTCATGTTGGATTAAAACTATCATTTTATTGTCATACTTGGTCATTGATATAATTATAACCAGAAATCGCGAAAAGTCTTTTTGGTCTGCCGTTCATGGGACTGGCAAGTTCAGTTTTTCTGTCAGTCCTACAAAAGTTTTGCCGGTCCTACGAAATTTGGCTCGTCACCAGGTGGTGGATACGGGAATGCCCCTTCTATGATTGGTAGTAGTCAGGTTGTAATATTGAAAGGCTGACCATGAACCAAACTGTATGAAGAAATACCAAGCTGCATTCAATATAAAGACCTCTTCTATATTTTTCACTCACTGGATGTCAAAGAAACCTAAATTTCCTGCCCCTACCCTTTTTTTTCCTTTTTTCAGTGGCAATAAAAAATAGTAGCCCTAGTTATCCATTCCATCTTTATTTCTTTCTTCTTTTACTTATACTTATCATGCTTATTTTAATTTTTTAATTGTTCAAATCCTGATATACCGGTAGCTGAAATATTGCTCCCTGGACATTACACTCTTAACTAATTAATCAATCAAAAAAAAAATCTTCAAAATTTTGTGAATTTGTTAACATGAAAATTATGTCTTTTTGATATTTGCTAAAAAATGTAGACAGGGGTCTTGGCACTTTAGTACTGACAACCGTTTCTCGTCATGGGTAGCCTGTGGTTCGGGTACCATTGACACTTAAATTTGCCACTTAGTCTTAATTCATTGTCTTTATTGTGGCAGGCGTTGCCGGGGTTATATGGTACATAACGAGTGTGACATCATTTGTGTTTCATCATCGTACCACGAGTATCTATTCCCTCCAACATTGCCATTTGTTCGATAAACACACGTCGCGTCTTTTCCCTTTATGATTCGAATCTTTAGACATTTAAATTCCTCGGTAGGTTCCTTTGCAGTCACCAAACGTTTCCCTGGTGTTGCAAAACCGGTGCTTGCTACAGTTCGGCCATATTATTTGAACTGGTTTTTATCTTAATTACGGAAACCAGTACCAAATGATACATTTGAGAAAAGCAACCTACAACAGCCGTTTTATCTTTTTCGGGTTACCCTAAACTCACAACTTTTTTTTCTAGGCCTTATTTGCAATGCAATGCATTGAATTCCTGATTAAAAGACAAGATCTATATTTTTCACAGTTGGTGTTCGTTGGTGAGAAAATTGTTTTCACACTGCAGTGAGGGAACTCAATTCTTTTTCACACTCGCCATTTTGGCGAGAGTAGTTTACTTACAGCTCGCCAAATTCCCTTTACACTTGCCAAATTTTGCAGTTTATCAAGTGGTTTAACTTGGCAAAAGGTCCAATTTGGCTAAAAGGAGAATAATTATAGTAAAAAAATCATCCCACCCTTTTATCAGCTTTAATATGTTAATATGAAATCGATTGGACGGTGTTCCAAAAAAATATGATCAAATATAAATTGTTCTCAGGAACGTCAATTATGCACAATATCTAGTTTTAACAGCAAATTCTTCTGATTTAATCTCGGTTGCCTTTCGCGGTTAAGTCAGTAGTTTCTAAATATTGACAAGTTATAAACATCGAAATTCAGGCTATATTTAGACAGCAACCATATGGTTCCACCAACGCTAGAAATTGAAAGTATCTTTGCTTCAATCTGCGCATGACAATTTCAAAGGGAGGTAACACAATTTTGAATAAATTCAGACAATAAATTATATTATTGTGATTGGCTTATTAAAATAGACTGCTTGATGGATATTGATTAACAGTTAATTTGGTCCCAGGGGAAAACCTGATACGTTAGGCGGTTTCATTGATTTTATTAATGATCCAAAGAATACTTGACCGGACATATCTCGTGACCGGTAACTTGTCCCAAAAGTTCCACTCACCAAACTGGCGAGTGTGGAGTTCTTTGCACTCGCCAAATGAGAATTTTACTTGCTTTTGGCGAGTTGGCGAGCGGAGAGTTCCCACACTGACACTGTCTGGCAGGATAAAGACACACTAAAGTCAAAGGTTCTGATTTAACCAGGTGCTGAGTTCACTAGATACCAAGATTTTTGGTAGCTTGCCATAAAAAATATGACATCCAAATCACCATTATCAAATCAACAACCAAACGTTCAAAGCTGTGCAAGCATGGGGATGTGCTTATTAACCAGATACCGAAATGAGGTATTTGGCTTAGGGTCAGAATAACTTTTTTGGAATCGACAGTCGAAGGACAAGGTCAACATGGCATGACATCAATAAAATTTGTCAAAACATTGACAGAACCATGATGTCAATACCTTCGTGGCCTCTGTAGCCAACTGTTGAATAAGACGGCAAGTTATCTGTGTATTGAACGTCAGTACGGTTGTGATTAGCGCTGTATCTTCCATGACGACTGACAGGACGACAAGAATCTGCCATGTTGTTTACATGTTTCCTTACGGAAATTTTCAAATACTATTGGACAAAAAAATATATTTGACTCTTAAGAATTTATCATCCCGTATTTTAAATTAATATAACTTGAAACATTTGTATTAACACTTAAGTAATTATTTGATCCTTTTTATTTTTCATTTTTAAAGGGCATTTACTCCGTTACTACAAAATGTCTGCGCCCATGCGAAACTAATGAAAACAAAAAATTAACAAGAGACCCCGATTTCCGCTCTTAAAATGATTGGTGATATTGTTAAGGGCCAGGAAAAATCTCAGATCATATTGATAGAAGGCATGTACAAGTTGTCTTGAATATCAGTACGAAATAGACCCATCATTAGACGTTAATACATACATTCCACAGGCACTTGTTTCATAAAAAAATATCAGTCCCTCTCTCTCTTGGAAGAAGAGAGGGAGGGACTGACATTTATTATGAAACAAGTGCCTGTGATACATACCACTGGCACTTGTTTCATTTGAAAAAAAAATAACTTCATGAGGATACATAAGGATGATTCCTTAATAGTGTTTATGTGTTTTAAACTAATTATAATAGATAATTCCGGACATATGGGATATCGATTTTTTGAGGAGGTCTGAAACATTGGGGAATTAGTAGTGATAGCATGGAAAAGGTCTGAGTACAAAATCTAATTCTCTCAATGCACATATTTGAAATTAATATGGTGAATTCTTCACAGGATTTTAAGCACATAACATCCATCATATAAATTTTTAGATCGAAAATGAATTAAATAATAACATCGCAAGTTGGTCATTTTCCCATAAGCTAGACGAAAAATCCCGAATCTAACACCGCCCGGAGGACTTCCGGTTTGGTTTGTTTACATTTTATTTGCCCTGTGATTGGTCAAAATGTAGCTGTGACATCACGAAATAATCTATTATGTAGTCAGTTTTAAAAATTCTACATAGCTTATGTTTTAATGTTGTATATCCTCGGATATTTAGATAAAATTAAAAAACTTGACTTGTTTGCATCATAATAGCCATAACCCACAGAACCTCATGAGGCTCATATTTTTGTTTTTTTGTTTTGTTTTTTGTGGATTTCCTATGTTTAGGTTCTAGTGCTGCTGCTGCTGAGGAATTAATTTCTGAAATGGCCATACAGCTCAGTTAATTGCAGTTGGGTGTAGCATATGTGCTATTGTCTCATGTTCATTTACTCCATATCCTTTCTTAAAATATTCATTACCTTTACTCTAACCTAAACCAACCGAGGTATGGTAAATGTTAAAGAATTAACACCATGAAGAAGTGGAACCCCTAAGTAATCTTAAGGTCACAAATCTTATGATGGAACTACTGTTCTAATACATGGCAACTCAAATTTTAATAAATCACACAATTTATGACGGTCACTAAAGAAAAAAAACACAGTTTTAAACCTGCATGACACATCAGTGAATAAAGATATTGAAATAAAATTTTAAATGAGCAAAATGGCAATGTTTTGTCCTTTGAAATAGCTATTTTTAAATTTTCTACTGTACTTGTTAAAAGAAATGACCATATGAAACCGAAAATAACAAAATTTCTCCAATTATTCTGATAATTTGAATTGTAATAAAAAAAAATTTTCTATAAGATATTGAAAAAATAATTCTAATGAGTATTTTGGGAATCTTTTTTTGGGATCTCATAAGTAAAATTTTATTTTTGTATCATGAAAATTGAAAAAGGAGTGCATTGCATAATGATAGTACCCAAATAGCTGCTCCAGTTGCCACTTCTATGTCATGACTTTTTTTTTTACATCTTTCTAAACTCTAAATTTTAATATCTCTGCTTAAAGTAACATGAAAAGAGGTCTAACCTAGAAAGGGTGTCAAGAGGTCAAAGTCACATCATCTTCCAGCCTTCATTTACAAATACATGTACATTTTTGTATGCACCAAAGAAATTACCGAGTGCATTGCTTTCTCAGCTTTCTAGTCCTATAAAAGTCATAAGTAAACTTACCCAGAAGAGTACAAATTACTTACTTACTTACTTTAGCCAGAAGAGTACAAATTATAAGAAGTATATTTACACAAAAGTATAAATATACTTCTTATAATTTGTACTCTTCCATGTATTTGTAAATTTATATACTTTTGTGTATATATATTTTGGTAGTACTTTTATTTGTGGGTTTTCATTTTCATTGATTTGTGGAAAATACATTGGTTTTGGGTTTCTCAATTCATGGTTTAAGGTCTTCTCCATTTTCTGATATGTAATTTTTGCCTCGCCAGCGACGAAAGTCGCTGAAGGCGAGACATAGGTATTACTTTCTGGCAGCGGCAATTGTGGCGTCGTAAACTTTCTTAAAACCTTTATAACTTTTAAAGTATATTACTTATATGCAACATCTTTTGTACACAGGTAGCTTATAGTGTAAGCTTTCCAGCATCACGTTTCAGATGACCTTGACCTTGTCTTTATGGTTCAATGACTTCATAAAAATTGCGACATAGTTTCACATTCAAGTTGATTTGTAATACATAGATCCATTAAATTAAGTGTATTGATGTATCTTAGTGGGTGCATGCTAGTCTGCCACTTGTCATTTGACCTTGAACTCATTTGCAAGGTTCAGTGACTATGTAAATTTTGCAACATAGTTTTACATTCAAATCAATTTCTGAGGCACTGTTATGTATAGACATACAGTCGAACTTCGATGGCTCGAACACCTAAGGGACTGATGAAAACAGTTCGAGGTAAATGGGTGTTCGAGATATCGAGGTCAAACTATGTTTAAATTTGAACCAAGGGACCAAAAATGGGGTTCAAGGCATCCAGGGTGTTCAAGTTATTGCAGTTCGAGCCATCAAAGTTATACTGTACTATATTTTGTCTATTGCTACATCTAGGCGGGTGCGTGCCAGTCTGACACCTGTCATGTAGCCTTGACCTCGATTTTGAGGTTCATTGACTTTGATCACTTTTCTACTTGAATACTTATTTCTCAGTAACTAGAACACCTTGATTCATCATATTGGATATATTGCTGCATCTAGGTGGGTGCATGCCAATCTGACACCTGTCATGTAGCCTTGACCTCAGTTTCATGGTTCATTGACTTTGAACGTTTCTTTACTTTAACACTTATTTCTCTGGACAGTAGCTATGATACCTAGAGTCATCATATTTGGTCTATTGCTACATCTATGTGGGTGCATGACAGTCTGACACCTGTCATGTAACCTTGACCTCAATTTCATGGTTCATTGACTTTGACCATTTCTTTTTAACTAGAACACTACAGGCATCATATTTTGTCTAATGCTACATCAAGGTAGGCACATGCCAGTCTGACACCTGTCGTGTTACCTTGACCTCAATTTCATGGTTCATTGACTTTGAACATTTCTTTACTTTAATACTTATTTCTCTGTAGCTGTGATACTTAGTGTCATCATATTTGCTCTATTGCTACATCAAGGTGGGCCCATGCCAGTCTGACATCTGTCATGTAGCCTTGACCTCAATTTCATGGTTCATTGACTTTAAATCATTTCTCTTTTACTAGAACATCATCATATTTGGTTTTTACACGACTGTAAAAAAAATTGAGGTCGTATTATGGTATGGCGCAGGCGTCGTTATCGTCGTATTCATTGTCATTGTCTGTAGACACAAAAGGAAGTCGTGGATTGGTTTTGGTCATTATGACCCCTCCCGTTTTTAAAATAGAGGCCAAAAAGGGTAAAATTGGATGTTTTCACATATTTAGCTGTAGAATTTTTATTAATTATCGGATTTTGATGGGGTTTCTTTCAGTGTGCTCCTGAGGTAATTTCCAATCAGTAGTATGTCAACGGATTTCAGGTCACATGTACTGTTCATGAGATAAATGGGGTCCAAAAGGGTTGAATTTTAAAAAATTTGTTTTTATATTTTTAGTCTGATTTTGATGCCGTCTTTTGCAATGGATTCCTTATGAAAAATAAACATAGCGCTGCACCATCAGATTTTTGATAACTTGTTTCCTTCCCGAGTAATGATTGGCCAAACAGGCCAAAATTGCAAACATGCAGATTACATAAAATTTTGCAAACATGCAGATTACATAAAATTTTTATTTTTCATGGGATTTCAATGGGATTTTTTTCGTTTGATTCCTCATGATATAAGCTTTCAGATGTATGGAACAGATTTTGTGTAGCTCTTACCGTTTCCGAGCTACAAGGGGTCAAAGGGCCAAAATTGCAATTTCTCTAAATATGTGAAATCTTTATTTTTCATAGGATTGTGATGGGATTTTTTTCTTTGGATTCTTCATGATATAAGTTTTCAGAGGAATGTCAGTGGATTTCGAGTAGCTCATACCGTTTCCGAGCTACAAGGGGTGCAAGAGGCCAAAATGCATTTTTTGAAATATTGGAAATTTTCATTTTTCATCAGAATTTGATGGGATTTTTTCTTTGGATTCATCTTGATATAAGCTTTGGCATTTTGTCAACAGATTTAGGGCAGCTCTTACCGTTTCCGAGCTAAAAGGGGTCAAAGGGGCTGAAATTGCAATTTTCAAAGTATGTAAAATCCTTTATTTTTTTGTTGGATTTTAATGGGTTCGTTTCTTCGGATTCCTCTTATTATATTGTTAAAGTAGTATGTTGACCGTTGACCAATTTGACATACCTCTTACCATTTNTGTGCAGCTAATTACTGGGTCTAGTTCTTTATTGTGTCCATTTGATTACTGTATCAACCTCTTTACTGTGTCCTCATTCATTTTGAATTACACTTGTTCAAGTTTCAGTGTTCGACATGCTGCGCTTGGCGTAGCCCTTTATTGGTAAATAACTTAAGTTTCAGTGGAGCAATCCTGATGAAATTTTAACACAATGTTCCTAGGCACAGAAGGAAGGCTGGGGCTGGTTTTGGGTTTAGTGGCCCTGCCTGTACCAATAAAAGAAATGGCCAAAAAGGGTCACTTTGGGTGTTTAGGCCATCCTTACTAAAATGTTTGTTTGCTTTTTATCGACTATCAATTTTTGATGTGAGTAGGTAGGTAGGTAAATTATTTTTTTTTCTCAAAAGATGTCAAAAAGAGGTTAATTTTAAAGAAAATGTGCTAACAATAGAATAAAAAATAATTTTGTCTAGGAAATGTCAATAAATTTTTTTGAGTAGGTAGGTTTTTTATGAGTAGGTCGATAAACAGCAAACAAACAATTTTTAAAGGTTGGCCTTACTTATATTTTTGGCTGTAGAATATTTATCATTTGTTGGATTTTGATGGGGTTTCTTTCATTGTGCTACTGAGGAAATTCCTAATCTGAATATGTCAACAGATTTCACGCAGCATGTACCCGTTCCCCAGATAAATGGACCCAAAAGGAGCAATTAAAAAAAGATTTTTTTTATTATTTGTAGCCTGATTTTGATGCTGTTTTTTCAATGGATTTCTTATGAAAAATTAACATAGCACTTAACTATAAGAGTTTTGGTAAATTGTTTCCTTTCCCAGCTATCAGGGGCTGAACAGGGCCAGTATTAAAAATTTGCAGATTACCTAAAATTTTTATTGTTTATTGGATTTTGATGGGATTTTTTTCTCTGGATTCCTCTTGATATAAGCTCTTAGAAGTATGCCAACGGATTTGGTGTAGGTCATACCGTTTCTGAGCTACAAGGGATCAAAGGCCCAGAATTGCAATTTTCGAAGTAAGTGAAATCTTTGTTTTTGATCAGATTTCGATAGGATTTTTTCTTCTTTGGATTTCTGTTGTTGTAAGCTTTTGGTTTTGGCGTAGCTCTAACCATATCTGAGCTATAAGGGGTCAAAGGGGCAAAAATTGCAATTTTCAAAATATGTAAAAAAAAAAAAAAGAATTTATCGGATTTTCATGGGGTTCATTTCTTGGGATTACTCTTATAGTAAGATTTAAATAGTATGTTGACAAATTAGACATACACGTACCTCTTATCATATCCAATCTATATAAGGAATCTTAAGGGCTTATTTTTATTTTCCTAGTTTGTGTCCGGCTAATTACTGTTTCAAGCTCCTTATTGTGTCCAACTTATTATTGTATCAAGCTCTTTAGTATGTCCACACTCACTTTAAAAATTACACTTGTTCAAATTTTCAGTGGTCGACATGCTGCCGTCGTATCATGCTGCGCTCGGTGTAGCCCTTTATTTCTTACATCTAGGCAGGTGTGCACTGTAAATGCCAGTCTGACACCTGTCATGTAGCCATGACTAATTATTTTGGTGAAGATATGCATATACAGACGAGACATTTCTGTGTCTACTTTTGTTTATTTCGTTTGGTTCAACATTTTATGGGTTTAAGACAACCACAAAATCAATGAAAATTGTTAACGGTTTATAGTACTTTTACAGCATATTTATTGAATCACAAATTTATACATAGCATTGAAATTAGTATACAAGAATTAAACTATTAGTACTTAGACACAGGCATACAGGACTGCAAAACATTTTAGGATTTATTAAACTTGTTAAGAGTAAAAAGCATCAACACTAGGGTGCAAAGCATTGAAACCATAGAAAATAAACAGTCAGTCATAATGATGTTAAGGTGGTACGGGTCCAAAAATTGTCAAATAGAATTTTCTAATATTTTCATGATTTACGCTTTGTTATTAGGGCAAACAAAAAATAAAATAAAAATTTGGGGTCAGCGCCATATTAGCATGAAATCTGTTATCTAAAAAACAGCTATTTTTGGTTGAAATGATAGGGAAAATTAGTGAATTATAACAAAGTTTTAATTTATGTTAGCTACATCAGATAGAATTTTTTAAAACTTGATAATTTTTGAATAACTGGCAAAAAAACTGATTTTTTTCCCCCTATTATTTCTATACAAATTATCTCCCCTTAATAAAACAGGCGTCTGCTGAAAAGGTTTGATAATCTGCATGGTCACCAGATAAAAGTGGCATATTTGATCAAATTTAAGTATCATAAGACATTTAAAATCATTTCACCAACATTCCCATAGTGAATTCCATTTTTAGCTCAACTGGCCAAAGGCCACGTGAGCTTTTGCCATCACTTGGCGTCCGTCGTCGCCCGTCGTCCGTCCGTAAACTTTTCACATTTTTGCTATCTCCTCAGAAACCACTGGACCAATTTGAACCAAACTTTACAGGAATGATGTATGGAAGGTCCTTTACTNTTTTCTTCTTTGGATTTCTGTTGTTGTAAGCTTTTGGTTTTGGCGTAGCTCTAACCATATCTGAGCTATAAGGGGTCAAAGGGGCAAAAATTGCAATTTTCAAAATATGTAAAAAAAAAAAAAAGAATTTATCGGATTTTCATGGGGTTCATTTCTTGGGATTACTCTTATAGTAAGATTTAAATAGTATGTTGACAAATTAGACATACACGTACCTCTTATCATATCCAATCTATATAAGGAATCTTAAGGGCTTATTTTTATTTTCCTAGTTTGTGTCCGGCTAATTACTGTTTCAAGCTCCTTATTGTGTCCAACTTATTATTGTATCAAGCTCTTTAGTATGTCCACACTCACTTTAAAAATTACACTTGTTCAAATTTTCAGTGGTCGACATGCTGCCGTCGTATCATGCTGCGCTCGGCGTAGCCCTTTATTTCTTACATCTAGGCAGGTGTGCACTGTAAATGCCAGTCTGGCACCTGTCATGTAGCCATGACTAATTATTTTGGTGAAGATATGCATATACAGACGAGACATTTCTGTGTCTACTTTTGTTTATTTCATTTGGTTCAACATTTTATGGGTTTAAGACAACCACAAAATCAATGAAAATTGTTAACGGTTTATATATTTTACGTAAGGATATGGAGTAAATGAACATGAGACCATAACACATATGTAAACTCTAACTGCAATAATTTTAATGAGCTGTATGGCCATTTCGGAAATTAATTCCTCATCAGCAGCACTAGAACCTAAACAAGGGAAATCCATAATTTCAAAAATATTTAAAAATATTTAAAATGCATAAATATAGTACTTTTACAGCATATTTATTGAATCACAAATTTATACATAGCATTGAAATTAGTATACAAGAATTAAACTATTAGTACTTGGACACAGGCATACAGGACTGCAAAACATTTTAGGATTTATTAAACTTGTTAAGAGTAAAAAGCATCAACACTTGAACACAAGGGTGCAAAGCATTGAAACCTTAGAAAATAAACAGTCAGTCATAATGATGTTAAGGTGGTACGGGTCCAAAAAATGTCAAATAGAATTTTCTAATATTTTCATGATTTACGCTTTGTTATTAGGGCAAACAAAAAATAAAATAAAAAATTTGGGGTCAGCGCCATATTAGCATGAAATCTGTTATCTAAAAAACAGCTATTTTTGGTTGAAATGATAGGGAAAATTAGTGAATTATAACAAAGTTTTAATTTATGTTAGCTACATCAGATAGAATTTTTTAAAACTTGATAAACTACTAGCTAATATACTACCTTGATTTGCATGAAAAAAAAATTGGGGTCACCAAACTAATTTTTGAATAACTGGCAAAAAAACTGATTTTTTTCCCCCTATTATTTCTATACAAATTATCTCCCCTTAATAAAACAGGCGTCTGCTGAAAATGTTTGATAATCTGCATGGTCACCAAATAAAAGTGGCATATTTGTATCATAAGACATTTAAAATCATTTCACCAACATTCCCATAGTGAATTCCATTTTCTTTCAGATGCGCAAGAATGGTGTGCAGTTTTAAACCCCCGTACTACCTTAATGGCTCAGTACCAAATTCATTGTGGCAAGCACAAATTCTGCTTAAAACATTTGGTAATTTGAATTTCTAATATATCCTAAAATGCTTTGGGACAACTAGAATTGTAAAAAAAATTGTAAACACATGAGCAATACAGAATACTTCACATATTGCTGTTCCAAATTACTTTCACCTCAAGAGCTGATTTTAACATTATGACAGCATGAAAAAGATGACCATGTCTGATATCATCAAGATCAAAGAACACAAATTTTTGGTTCTGAGGTAATGGTTACAGTTTGTGATGTAATGGGTACTTTTACTTATTGGAACATCTGAATGTCATTTTTACCCCTTTGATAAAACTAGGGATTATTTTTTAAGTAAGTTCCAAGTCTAATTGATATGAATTATTTGTTGTAGATTCAGTAGAATATCCAGGTAGAGGTCTTTTGGCTACATTTATTACTGCTTTACTAGACAGGTAGGAGGATTTAATGGAAGTTTCTTTAATGATCTTTTTTGCTTCATTTTTGCAAATTTTTGGTTATTTTCTTAAAGATCTACTGTTTGTTGCTACAATTGATAGATTAAAATGAAAAAATTAAATTCACCCAATGTAAGTTTTTCAAAATGTGAGAATTTTTTTTTTAAATAATGGCCTCATAATTCTAAATATATTTTCTAGTCCACTACAGGCGATAGCTGATAGGGACTTTAGGTCTGCACTGGGTCCTTCCGTCTATCAGTCCATTAGGCTTTTTTCCACACTTTTTTTCTAAACCATTGCAGGTATTGATTTAATATTTTATATGTCAATCTACCACTGTGAGTTACAGATCAAATTAAAGATGGTTTCTTGTCCACTAATTTTTGACAGAGTTAAGGGCCTAGTTTCTCTTTTATAACATATATTTGATCAAAAGTAATCGTTATGCAATTATGTTTATCATATTCCAACAATCCAAAGTATATCTATACTTGTTTAGTTTTCACAACAAATTGTATATATGTGTTTTCAGACTTGTAGACTTACTAGTAAACCCTAACATTTCATTGAAATACATGTAACTTGAAATGGTCAGTATGTCTGTTTAATGAGAAAGTCATATTGAAATGGAACTTTTCCGATAATGTAGCTACAGAAAGTTTGGATGCAAAAACTAAGGACATCTCTCACATTTTTCGAATTACCACCATGACCAGTTTTACAACATAGTCTTATCTTGGAGACAATTTTGTTTTATTTCAGAGTTGATGAAGTTCATTTTATATGTTTTGATGGTAGATCTAGAGATATTGAAGAGCAGCTACAAGTTGACAAAGACAGGTCAGTGTTCCTTCAAGTTTAGTTCAGGGGAAAAAAATAAAACAATGTTTTTTTCTCTATTTTTAGCTCACCTGACCCAAAGGGTGTTAGCTATTGCCATCACTTGGCATCTGTCGTCTGTCGTCCGTCCGTCCGTCCATCTGTCCGTCCGTCATCTGTTAACTTTTCATATTTTCATCTTCTCCTCTGAAACCACTGAAGCAAATTCAACCAAACTTTACAGGAATGATCTATGGAAGGTACTTTAAAAAGATTGCTCATTTCGTTCCGATCTGATAAAAAACATGGCCACCAGCGCAACTCAGGTTTAACATTGGACCCTATATTGGGAAAAATCACATTTTCATCTTGTGCTCTGAAACCATTCAAGCAAATTCAGCCAAATTTTACAGGAACGATGTACTAAAGGTCCTCAACAAAGATTGCTCATTTCATTCTGATCCAACAAAAAACATGGCAGCCAGCACGAAAAATGGTTCAACATTGGACCCTATGGGAAAATCACATTTTCATCTGCTCTGAAATGGCTGAAGCAAATTCAACCAAACTTTACAGGAATGATATATGGAAGGTCCTTTACAAAGATTGCTCATTTCTTTCCGATATGATGAAAAACATTTCCGCCAGCTCGGAACTTATGTTCAACATTGGACCCTATGGGATAAATCACATTTTCATCTTCTGCTCTGAAACGGCTGAAGCAAATTCAACCAAACTTTACAGGAAGGATGTACTAAAGGTCCTTAAGAGAGATTGCTCATTTCTTACTGATCAGACAAAAAACATGGCCGTCAGCACGGAACATGGTTAAACATTGGACCCTATGGGAAAATTACATTTTCATCTTCTCCTCATCCTCACAATGTCAGGGGTCCTGTGTCCAAGCGTGACGGCCAAGCATGGACACAGGACCCCTGACATTGTGAGGATGTCTTCTCCTCTGAACGAAGCAAATTTAACCAAACTTTACAGGAATGATGTATGAAAGGTCCTTTACAAGGTTTTCTCATTTCGTTCAGATCCAATAAAAAACATGGCCGCCAGCGTGGAACTTTAGGTTTAACATTGGCCCCTATGGAAAAATCACATTTTCATCTTCTACTCTGAAACCACTGAAGCAAATTCAACAAAACTTTACAGGAATAATGTACTAAAGGTCTTAAACAAAGATTGCTCATTTCCTTCTGATGCGACAAAAACACGGCTGCCAGCACAGAACATGGTTTAACATTGGACCCTATGGGAAAATCACATTTTCAACTTCTCCTCTGAAATGGCTGAAGCAAATTCAACCAAACTTTACAGGAATGATGTATGGAAGGTCCTTTGCAAAGATTGCTCATTTCTTTCCGATCTGATGTCTGATGAAAAACATGGCCCCCAGCTCGGAACTTAGGTTCAACATTGGACCCTATGGGATAAATCACATTTTCATCTTCTGCTCTGAAACAGCTGAAGCAAATTCAACCAAACTTTACAGGAATGATGTACTAAAGGTCCTTAAGACAGATTGCTCATTTCATTCTGATCCGACATAAAACATGCCCGTCAGCACGGAACATGGTTTAACATTGGACCCTATTGGAAAATCATATTTTCAACTTCTCCTCTGAAACCACTGACACAAATTCAACTAAACTTTACAGGAATGATGTATGGAAGGTCCTCTACAAAGATTGCTCATTTCTTTCCGATCTGATAAAAAACATGACCGCCAGCATGGAATTTAGGTTTAACATTGGACCCTATGGGAAAAATCCCATTTTCCTCTTCTACTCTGAAACAGCTGAAGCAAATTCAACCAAACTTTACAGGAATAATGTACTAAAGGTCCTTTACAAAGATTGCTAATTTTATTTCAATCCGACAAAAAACATGGCTGCCAGCGCGGAACTTGGGTATAAAATTGGACCCTATGGGAAAAGTCACAATTTAATCTTCTCCTCTGAAACCACTCAAGCAAATTCAACCAAACTTTACAGAAATGATGTACAGCAGGTACTTTAAAAAAATTGATCATTTCAGTTAGGATCACACAAAAAACATGGCCTCCAGAGCAGAACATAGTTTAACATCGTAGCCCTGTATGTGAAAACCATACTTTTCATTATCTTCTCTGAAACCAGTCAAGAAAATTTAACTAAACTGTATTGGAATGATGTATTGAAGGTCCTTTGTAATGATTACTCATTTCAATAGGATCATATAAAAAACACTTGTGTCAATGGAGAACATAGCTTAACATTTGACCTCATAGGTAAAATACATGAAGATGGAGATGTTGTCTCCTTGACATTTACCCATTTCCTTTCTTTTTGATATCTTTTTTTTGGTCATGCATGGCATAGAAGCATTTTGTCAGGTGAGTGATACCGGCTCATTCTCTGAGCCTCTAGCTTTCTGTGATGTAAGGTTTCAAAATACATTTCAGCATTTATGTAAAAGAACAATAAGTTGTAGAATTTGTTTTTCCAGCCTTCAAAAATGGCCAGATTTGACCTTTTTATATCATGTATATTTGGAGAAATTAATACATTTTGTATTTTTTTTATTATTACTATAATGATAAAACCATAGGTTTTGCTGAAAATACAGGGAAAGGTGTGTTGAAGTTATTCCCCTGGAAATAAGATATAAAAAATAGGGTCACCAATAGTTTTTTTAAAGAAATCTCAACATTTCTACATAAATTACCTCCCCTTAATAAAAAAGTAATGTATTTTGCATGCTTACAGAATAAATGTGGCTTATTTGATTAATTGTTTTATTATCAAGAAACTACACAAAATAATGTTGACAATATTTTATCAATGAATTTCAATTTCAAATGGAGGCACATAATAAGATGTACATTTGTTCCAAAAAATGAAGAAAAAAAACAATACATACATGTACTGAAATTGCAATGATTTTCAGTTCTGCAGATGGCCAAGACTCAACTTCAAAATATATTCAAGAAGAATTGATTGATTGACTGATTAGTTTTGCTCCAGTGAGCAATATTTCATGTCCTTGTTTTGCCTGTTTTTCTCTGTTGCCATGTTTTGATCATCATTTTACTTGTTCCTTTGTTATTCTACTGCAGTTGATCAGCTATATCAGGACTAGAACAAGTAAATCAATTAAAAGAATATACAGTTGAGTCTCCAAAGTCGGC
>MJUU01033319.1:0-13297 GCA_002080025.1 Modiolus philippinarum | reverse complement strand
GGATCATCTAACCTTGCATGTGCATGCATCTCTGATGGTAGGTCAGCATCCAGGCAAAATTAGGTCACTTTGACCTATATTTTCCGCTTGAGTGACTTACATTCAAGTTTACGTCCGAGTTCAGATCTCAGTCACTGTACATGGTAGGATCATCTAACCTTGCATGTGCATGCATCTGCGATGGTAGGTCAGCATCCAGGCAAAATTAGGTTACTTTGACCTATATTTTCCGCTTGAGTGACTTACATTCAAGTTTACATCCGAGTTCAGATCTCAGTTACTGTACATGGTAGGACCATATAACCTTGCATGTGCATGAATCTCTGATGGTAGGTCAGCATCCAGGCAAAATTAGGTCACTTTGACCTATATTTTCTGCATGACTGACTTACATTCAAGTTTATGTTTGGGATCAGATCTCAGGTACTGTACATGGTAGGATCATCCTGCATTTGCATGTGCATGCATCTGTGATGGTAGCTCAGCATTCAGACAAAATTAGGTCACTTAAACCTACATTTTACACATGATTGACTTGCATTTATGTATACATCGGAGTTCTTAGCTCAGTAACTGTACATTGTTGGTTCAGGTAACCTTGCATATGCATGCAATTTTGATAGTATGTCAGCATCCAGGCAAAATTTGGTTGCTGCGACAACGTGCCATAACGAGGCGAACTTTGTAATCGTTGATTACCTATGTTCTGTCATATTAGAATCGAAATAATTCATGGCAGGTATATGGTTATTGTTATTTAACCATGGGCTCGGCCTTTATATTTGTAAATTTAACCCTTCGCTGATGCTTAGGGTTAAATTCGAATATAAAGGCCCAGCCCATGGTTAAATTTCCAATAACCATATACCTGCCATGAATTATTTCTTAAGTATTCTATAGGACTTGTATTGTTTGAATAACTTACAAAAGTCAGGTGTTTTGAGGGAGTTGTTGAAAGGTGATAGTGGAGTAATACAACTTGTATATGTACATTGTATATTCATTGAAAAATTGCAATTTTTATTTGTTAATGCACCAGGAAATCTGCCATAATATCTTTTTAGTTGTTAGATGATTGGAAACAGTAAGTTATAATACATATAGTTTCTTGTTCATGTAGGAGTTAAAAATATTTCTTCACTCGAGATAGTAAAATTTATATTTTCAACATGCAAGCTTTAGCGAGCATGTTAAAATAGAAATTTTGCTATTGAGAGTGAAGAAATATTTTTCACTCGTGATCTAGCTCAATGAGAATGCTCTTCTCCCATTAAATGTGTGTAAAAACGTGAAAATTTCCAAAATGGCACAAAATCTCTTGTGGATAGTTGATCAACACCTGTTGGTTAAAAAGTTGCGTGCACATTTGACCAACTGCTGAGAATGGGAGAAATGCCAATATAAGGCCATCTGCAAGAACAAATTTAGTGTTGGAAAAGTGTTGGAATCAGAGGTCGTAATTACATATTTGATATTATCAGTGTTGATGGTGATCCTCAAAAATTTGTTCCATTGGACTGTTAATTAGAACATAATAATAATTGTGAGGAGAGCAATAATTTTACTATGAAACAAAAATGAAATTTATGTGATATGCAGTGCTAGACCATGAATGAAAATGGGAGAGATCAAAAGTAATGAAATCTACTACTTCTAGAATATTGTTAGATAAGTTAACAATATTTAGTAGAAAAAATTGTAAATGCATTTTCATGGATTCTACAAATTGTGATGATTCTTCAATTAGGTGAAGTTTAGGTTGGAAACTATGAATATTTGAAGCCTGATTTCAAGTGGAAGTATATATGCAATTTATAAAGATTATTAGCTCCTTACATGAGTAAAGATCAAAGATCGATATATCTTTCATGAATGTAAGAATTCCATCTTTTCTAGCGAGTGAATTGCAGGGAACAGAGAGAATAAGACAACAAATTTCTTACATGAGTGAAAGATATACTGATCTTTGATTTTGATTGAATGTTAGTAGCTATTCCTTAAATGAAATATGATTTTCAATGTCCTGAAACCTTTAATGAAGAAGCAAAGGTCATCGCCCCTCTTAACATACTTTCCACAACAGTCAAGTTTTTGTGATGCTGCTTCATGGATACTCCTGTTGATTGATAAAAATTAACATATCTGATTGCTATTTTAATACTGAGTTGAAACGAGTGCATGTGAGCTCATCTCAAACCGTAAATGACCATTTACAGAAGAATATTGAATAAGATGTTTAAAAACTCAATTTTATAACATTTCAGCAGGTTGACCCAGCAGCTAACTTGACCTTTAACCTCACTTTATCGGAGAAAGAAAAGGAAGCCAGAAGTCAAGTTAAACTACCATATACTTATGATCAACAAAGGTTAGTAGGTTATAAGTAATATTTCATGTGTAATTTAGTATTTTGCTACATGTAGAAATATAGAGATTTTATATTAATGTATATTCCTTTGTAATTATACCCCCTCAAACAAAGTTTGGGGGTATATAGGAATCACCCTGTCTGTCTGTCCGTCTGTCTGTCCTTCTGTCCACACTTCTTGTAAGCACAATTCCTCTTAAACAACTGGAAGGATTTTGATGATACTTTACACAAAGGAAGGACACTATATGGAGATGTGCATGAAGGAATATAATTATTGTCCTAAACCAGAAAGGGGAGATAATTCGACTTTCACTTTTTGTTGATTCCCTATGTATGGGTTACCTCGTAAGCGCAACTCCTCTTAAACCGCATGACGGATTTTGATGAAACTTTGCACAAAGGAAGGACACTATATGGAGATGTGCATGGAGGAATATAATTATTTTTGAAACCAGGAAGCGGAGATAATTTGAATTTGACTTTTTGTTGATTCCCTATGTATGGGTTACTTCGTAAGTGCAACTCCTCTTAAACTGCTTGACAGATTTTGATGAAACTTTGCACAAAGGAAGGACACTATATGGAGATGTGCATGGAGGAATATAATTATTGTCCCACACCAGGAAGGAGAGATAATTTGACTTTGACTTTTTGTTGATTCCCTATGTATGGGTTAACTCGTAAGCGCAACTCCTCTTAAACCCGTTGAAGGATTTTGATGAAACTTTGCACAAAGGAAGAACACTAGATGGAGATGGGCACGAAGGAATATAATTGTCCGAAACCAGGAAGGGGAGATAATTCGGCTTTGACTTTTTGTTGATTCCCTATGTATGGGTTACCTCGTAAGTGCAACTCCTCTTAGACCACTGGAAGGATTTTGATGAAACTTTGCACAAAGGAAGGACACTTTATGGAGATGTGCATGAAGGAATGTAATTTTTGTAGGAAACCAGGAATGGGAGATAATTTGACTGACTTTTTTTATGCCTTTTGCAGTATTTTTTTTTCAAAGAAATAATTTAAAGTGTAGATATTGTGAAATCAAGCTGTGGGAGAGACACGCTTTTGCATTGTTGTCCTCTTGAAAAGTTTTTGTTTTCAAAGTGTAGTAATGAAATTTCTCTAATGGTAATGATTCTTTTGTAAAATGTCAAATAGGCTAAAAAAGGGTGAATTTTATATTTGTCTGCTTTTGACAGAGTATTTTCTTTGGAACCCTCGTGAAAAGTTCTTTCTTGAAGATTATACACAAATGTATCATTGTGTCCATACTTGTATTGTGTCCACACTTCTACTGTGTCCACACCTGTATTGAGTCCACACAAACTTAAATTTGCACTTATCATATCGGTTCAGGGTTCAATGAGCGGGGGGTATATTTGGCTGCCATTCGGCGACAGTTCTTGTTAAATTTTAGCCTTGTGACATTTCATTAAAGGTACAAATGTTAACCAATATTTAATTTGCCTTAACTAAAATCTGAAAATTTCTGTACCTTGTCAGCTTTCAAGGAACAAAATTTAAGAGAACTTGGTTAAAGTCAGTCAAATGTTTTAATTCATAGGATTCAAGCAAATTTCTGATAGAAATTGTGAAGCCACATTGTATTTCTGATAAAAATGTGATAAATTCTCCTAGAAGTGCTTTTTATACCCCCCGCAAACAAAGTTTGGGGGGGGTATATAGGAATCACCCTGTCTGTCCGTCCGTCTGTCTGTCCGTCTGTCCGTCTGTCCACACTTCTTGTAAGCGCAACTCCTCTTAAACCGCTTGAAGGATTTTGATGAAACTTTACACAAAGGAAGGACACTATATGGAGATGTGCATGAAGGAATATAATTATTGTCCGAAACCAGGAAGGGGAGATAATTCGACTTTCACTTTTTGTTGATTCCCTATGTTTGGGTTACCTCATAAGCGCAACTCCTCTTAAACCACTTGAAGGATTTTGATGAAACTTTACAGAAAGGAAGAACACCATATGTAAATGTGCATGAAGTAATATAATTATTGTCCGTAACCAGGAAGGGCAGATAATTCGACTTTGACTTTTCGTTGATTCCCTATGTATGGGTTACCTCGTAAGCGCAACTCCTCTTAAACCACTTGAAGGATTTTGATGAAACTTTACACAAAGGAAGAGCACTATATGTAGATGTGCATGAAGGAATATAATTATTGTCTGTAACCAGGAAGGGGAGATAATTCAACTTTGACTTTTCATTGATTTCCTATGTATGGGTTACCTAGTAAGTGCAACTCCTCTAAAATCACTTGAAGGATTTTAAAGAAACTTTAGGCAAAGGAAGGATACTATGTTGAGAGGTGCATTAAGGAATGCAATTATTGCATGAAACCAGGAAGGGGAGATAATTTGAGTGTGACTTTTGTTGATATCTTTGAAATGATTTTTTTTCTAAGAAATAACTTAAAGCATAGATATTGTGAAGTCAAGCTGTGACAGATCACTGCACTTTTTTCATTGTAATCCTCTTGAAAAGTTGTTTTCAAAATGTTGTAATGAAATTTCTCTATATTGATTCTTTTGTAAAATGTCAAATAGGCTAAAAAAAGGGGTGAGTTTTATATTTGTCTGATTTCGACGGAGTATTTTCATTGGAACCCTTGTGAAAAGTTCTTTCTTGAAGATTATATCATTGTGTCCATACTTCTATTGTTTCCTAGCTACTTGTACTGTTTCCACACCTGTAATGTGTCCACACCATCTTAAATTTGCACTTGCCATATCGATTCAGGGTTCAATGAACGGGGGGTATATTTGGCTGCCATTTGGCGACAGCTCTTGTTTGGTCTACTATGTTTGTTCTGCTAGGCATATACATGTATAATGCCATGCTTCAAACAGTAAATAATATACTTGGCAAGAATCATCTTGGCTATTTGACTGTTTGACAGCAGACATTACGAACATAACCTACTAAATAGAACCGATTCAATAAATCTGTCCCCACTGTCAGTTTGTGACGTGTGTATCTTTTGTCAGCTTCTGTGTTAAAGAAAACACAATGTCATCAAATGTGGATGGAAACCGACAAAAATGTGTACATTCATACACAATGTAGCATTTTGTCATCTTTTTACAAAGGAACTGTCAGTTATTGATATAGAAGCAAACAATGAATCAGTCACAATATCGCTGCATTTGATTGGTCAACAAGGCCAGGTAGGGACACATTTATTGAATCGACCCTATAACATGAAATATGGTAGAATTTCTCCTAATCACATGATTTTTTTTCAGACAAGAAGCTACTTTGAATAAGTCAGTTGGTGAAGGGAAGATATTCTATCAGCCAGATGAAGTTGACGATTTTGATGAAGAAGATCCTGATGATGACCTTGATATATAGATATGCATGTAGATCATGACCTTAAATATGTTTAAGCATACAATACAAGTTGACAATTATGTTGAAGTAGATTTGTGCCATGACCTTGATATATAGACTGATGATGACTATAACTTAAGAGAGAGGAGATAAAGCTGACTATTTCAATATATAGAAAAATTGTCGATTTTGATGTTGATCTTGATGGCTTTGATTTATAGGAACAGATGATAACCTTGAGATAAAGAGAGAATGAGCACATAAAATCCACAATTTCAAAAATTCTTGTGACGACCTTAAACCAGAGGCTCCCAGGAGCCTGTATCGCTCACCTGGCTTTCAGTTGCCTTAATCAAGGAAACATTGTAAGTTATACAGTTGATCTTCAGTTTCTCAAACTTTTGTAGCTTGAACACCTCCAATATCTTGAACTGTTTTTAAAGTCTGATCATGTTTTACTATATTTCTTTGTTGGGCTTTTTTTTGACAAAAAATGTTCTTGCTAAGGACCACTTTTGACACCAGTTTTGAAGTCGAGACGTCATTTTGTAAATGGCAGTCAACAAACAATTTTCAACACTGGTTTTGAAGTCGCAACATCAATATCTATTTGGAAACCAAATTTCATTGAAATCTGACAATGTTGAATTTTCCTGCCTTTTTATGCGGCCATTTTAAAAATGGCGGTCAACAAACAATTTTTAACATCAGTTTTGAAGTTGCGACATCAATATCTATTTGGAAACCAAATGTCATTGAAATCGGACAATGTTGAATTCTCGCCTTTTTTGGTGGCCATTTTGAAAATGGCAGTCAACGAACAATTTTGAACACAAGTTTTGAAGTCGCAACATCAATATCTATTTTGAAACCAAATTTCATTGAATTCGGACAATGTCGAATTTTCCCACCTTTTTTGACGGCCATTTTGAAAATGGTGGTCAATGAACAATTTTTAACATCAGTTTTGAAGTTGCAACATATAGACCTATTTGGAAACCAAATGTCATTGAAATCGGACAATGTTGAATTTTCCTGCCATTTTTGGCGGCCATTTTGAAAATGGCAGTCAACGAACAATTTTCAACACCGGTTTTGAAGTCGCAACATCAATATCTATTTGGAAACCAAATTTCACTGAAATCGGACAATGTTGAATTTTCCCGCCTTTTTTTGGGGCAGCCATTTTGAAAATGGCGGTAAAGGAACAATTTTCAACATCAGATTTGAAGTCGCCACAGCATGGCAAACATTTCATCAGTTTACACTTGACCTTCATCTTCTATAGTTTAAGAAATAAAAGATGAAAAATACGAAAATTTAAAAAATTCGGTGAAAAAAGGGCAATAACTCCTACAAGGGTTTATGGATTTTCTTCAAAATTTCGAGGTGGGTAGACCTTGATATGCTGAACATTTTTGCAATTTACACTTGACCTCTATCTGTTACACTTTTTGAAATAAAAAATAAAAAATGCAAAAAGATTGAAAATTTAACGGAAAAAGGGCTATAACTCCGAGATGGGTTTCAGATTTTCTTCAAAATTGCAGGGCAGGTAGATCTTGCCATGCTGATTCACCCGGTCAGATTTTTGATATCTGTAACGGTTTTCGAGTTATTGGCCAAAAACTGCAATTTACCCCCATGTTCTATTTTTAGCAACGGCGGCCATGTTGTTTGACCTACCGCCTAATCGAACACAATTTTGAGAAGAAATACTCTGGTGATGATACAGGCCAAGTTTGGTTAATTTGGCCCAGTGGTTTCAGAGGAGAAGATTTTTGAAATTGTTGACAGACGGACGACGGACGGTTAGTGATGGCAAAAGCTCACATGGCCTTTTAGGCCAGGTGAGCTAAAAATGGAAACAATGTAACAATGTTTACAATCATATACATGTATTTCAAGGAGGGCTGTTCAGTTGAAAAATGCATGGCACCCAGGGAGGGCACCTTGAGTTTGCTTCTATAGGTTTCTAAAGTTTTATTTTGGGGTTCAGAACATTGAGAATTGAATTTGCTTATGCAGGTTGTTATCAAGATTTCTAGGTGCCTTCCTCCAGTACCATACATGTTTTAATTGAATAGCCATGTGAAATTAATTGTCAACATTGAAAGCAGGTTTAGTAATTGCTTTTATCCATCTTTCTGTCCAAAACTCAAAGCTACCCTACCCGATCAGTTTTCCTGAAATCTGCCCGTCTGCTGGTCCTGACTGGTAATTTCAAGCTTTACTCTTATTCACATTTGAATTGCTTATTCCCCATGAACCATTTAACATAGCACTTGTACTTGAATAAATTACCTTTGCAGAAGATGTTGAATTGTTTGATCTGTTCGAGTCATTTGTATTCCAGCTATACAATTTTATAGCTATAAACAAAACAATCCAAAATATCAACACAATAGGAAAGAACAAAACTGTATTCAAATATATATACATGCATGTACAAACTCAATTTGGCCACTTATTCTGAAAGGGTGCAACTAAAACAGCAACTTGCATGTAAAACGATACCTGCATCTTATCCTAATACCATCAAATTTTTTGTGGTCAAATAAAACAAGATCTGTCGCCGAATGGCAACCAGTGATACCCCCACTCAGTGAATGCTGAATCAATATGGCAAGTGCAAATTTAAGTGTGTGTGGACACAATATAGGTTTTGGACACAATATAGGTTTTGGACACAATACAAGAATGGGCACAATGATATAATCCTCAAGAATAGTAACCAACTACCTGTAATCATATAGAAGCTGCATACCAATTTTGAAATCAATCCCTGTTATAATAAAGGGCTACGCCGAGCGCAGCATGATACGACCGCAGCATGTCGACCACTGAAATTTCAACAAAAGTAGTTTAAAGTGAATGTGGACACAGTAAAGAGCTTGACACAATAATTAGATGGACACAAAAAGAAGCTAGACACAGTTATTAGCTAGAAACAAAATAGGGAATAAATAAACCCTTTTGATTACTTACTGATAAAAAACCGTAAGAGCTATGCAAAATATGTACTATCAACTAAAACTTAACATCCATAGAAATTCAAAGAAAAAAAAACCATCGAAATCTCATGAAAAATAAAGATATGACATATTTAGAAAAATTGCAATTTTTGCCCCTTTGACCCCTTGTAGCTTGGAAACGGTTAAAGCTACACAAAATCTGTTGACATACTGCTGAAAGCTTAGATCAAGAGGAATCCAAAGAAAAAAATCCCATCGAAATCCGATGAAAAATAAAGATTTGACATATTTAGAAAAATTGCAATTTTGACCCCTTTGACCCCTTGTAGCTCGGAAACGGTATGAGCTACGTCAAATCTGTTGACATATTACTGAAAGCTAAGATCAAGAGGAATCCAAAGAAAAAAATCCCAACGAAATCCGATGAAAAATAAAAATTCTACATAAACTGCAAATTCGCAATTTTGGCCCCGTTCGGCCCCTAATAGCTGGGAAAGGAAACAAATTATCAAAAATCTAATAACTCAGCACCATATTAATTTTTCACAAGGAATCCATTGAAAAAAACTGCATCAAAATCGGACTAAAAATAAAAATTTTTTTTTTTTGAGATTTGCCCCTGTTGGGCCCCATTTATCTCGTAAGCGGTACATGCTACGTGAAATCCGTTGGCATACTCCAGATTGGAAATTTTCTCAGGAGCACACTGAAACAAACCCCATCAAAATCCAATAAATAATAAAGATTCTACAGTCAAATATGTAAAAACATCAAATTTAACCCTTTTTGGCCCTTTTTTAAAAACGGGTGGGGCCACAACAACCAAAACTTAGCCAAGCCTTCTTTTTGTGCCAAGGACCATTGTGTTAAAATTTCATAAGGATTGGTCAACTGAAACTTAAGTTATTGACCAAAAACAAAAAAGACGACGACAACGACGACGACAACGACGACGACGACGACAGCACCATACCATTATACGACCGCAAAATTTTTTGCGGTCGTATAAAAACTGAGAAAAATTCAACGAAAAATTCATGTTTTCACTTCATTTCATAACAAAGTCCACATTTCGTCAAACAGGAAGTACACATCCGAAAGGACTCAAAATAGGACGTTCCTTACAAATAACCATATAGAGGCTGCATTCAATCCCTCTGGTAGAAGCTGAGAAAAATGCAACGAAAAATTCATGTTTTCACTACATTTCATTACAAAGTCCACATTTCGTCAAACAGGAAGTACACATCCGACAGGACTCAAAATAGGATGTTCCTTACAACTAACCATATAGAGGCTGCATACCAATTTTGAAATCAATCCCTCTGGTAGAAGCTGAGAAAAATGCGACGAAAAATTCATGTTTTCACTTCGTTTCATAACAAAGTCCACATTTCGTCAAACAGGAAGTACACATCCTACAGGACTCAAAATAGGACGTTCCTTACAACTAACCATATATAGGCTGCATACCAATTTTGAAATCAATCCCTCTGATAGAAGCTGAGAAAAATGTGACGAAAATTTTTTTCGGACGCAGGGATGAACGAACGGACGGACGGACAAGGTGAATGCAGTATACCCCCCTCTCTATAGAGTGGGGGTATAAAATCTACTTGAGATAATGGTTCAGTTTAAATTGCAAAAAAAAAATCCCCAAAAACAAGAGCTATGCTTAGCCATATGCCCCCGCCGCTCCAGCAATTTGAACTCCATATACTTTAAGTAATTTTCAAAGGCATAAAAGGGCATAATTCCTGCAGAAATAATCAAACAATACTCATCTTTGAAATGGCTTAAGGCATCCTTAAGCAAAAGCTACTTTATAAATATTATCCAAATCTAATAAGAAATAAATTTGTTAGGAGGATATTTTGTCAATTTTCAAAGTTAAAATGGGGCATAACTCCTACAAAAATAATCGACCAAGATTCAACTTGAGGCATCAAAATCCAATGAGAAATAAATTTTTTAGAGCGCTTACAAGGATATTTTGTCAATTTTCAAAGTTAAAAAGAGGCATAACTCCTACAAAAATATTGGAATAGGACTCCCCTGAGGCATCCTTAAACTAAAGCCACAGGATAAATATTATCTAAATCCAATAAGAAACTAGAGCTGTTGCCGAATGGTAAACAATTATGCCCCTGCTAACTGAACCCTGAATCAACAAGAGCTGTCGCGAAATGGCAACCAGTAATACCCCCACTCACTGAACCCTCAAATTGATATGGCAAGTGCAAATTTAAATGAGTGTGGACACAATACAGATTTTGGACACAATACAAGTATGGACACAATGACATAATCCTCAAGAATAAACAGAATGTAGTAACCATGCAACTAATCATATAGAGGCAGAATACCAATTTTGAAATCAATCCCTCGAATAGAAACTGAGAAAACTGCGACAAAAAAAAATGTCTCGCTATATTTTGTAACTTAGTCCACATTTCATAAAACAAGAAGTACAATCCAACAGCACTCAAAATAGGACATTCCTTACAACTAATCATGTGGAGGCTGCATACCAATTTTGAAATCAATCTCTATTATAGAAGCTGAGAAAATTGTGACGAAAAATTCATGTTTCACTACATTTAGTAACTAAATCAACATTTCATTAAACAGGAAGTACACATCTGACTTGACTCATAATAGACATTTTTATACACAAATTCATGCGTGCTGCCATTGCCGACTTTCGAATCAACTTGTTACCGGAAGGGTGTAACGTTCGTAACACCTCGGCATTTGTCGATCTATCCGTATAAGGTTTAATGATACAGGTGTCATACTTCAACCGTTAATTACTCCAATAACACCTGTTGAGAAAGTGATCAAAACCTGTTAAAGTGATAAAACAGTTATTATGACATCAAATAAACCGCCTTATATATATTAATATATTACGAATAATTGTTAATTAAGTATAGAAGTTCGATATTTTACAAGTTTATTAAGAAAATAAGGAAAAGAAATCAAATTCAGAATTAATTTAGATTAATAAATTAATCATTTATATTTTAGAAAAAAAAATATTGAAGTATTCTTGATAGAAAAATAAACTGGATATTAATATTTTTATAACAGATTTTAATGTGCATATACAAGCTCTTAAAAATTTTGCGAAAATTGTAGAGATGGACTTACTTCAGCTAACCAGAATAATAAAAAAAAAGATAATATTTTATGTTGAACGCTTTTAAAATATCTGCGTTCTGAAACATTTTGTTTAACTCTATAAAGTAAAAAAAAAAAACCAAAGAAGTAATTTAATTCAAATAGTCTCTGGTAATATTGATTTTTAGTCGGGGGAAAAACAGTAAATCTGCAAAACAATGACATCAAATATATAATTCAACTGCATTTTTTATTGAAAAAAATGCACGAGGATGTCATTCTGCAAGGAAAAAAAATTTAAAAGTTACACGAAACAAAATAATTTTACACCTGGAAACACGCAAATTGAAGAAAAAAATAAAGATACAAATGCATAATTTGAATTAATGGATATTGTCCAACTTGCCGAAATTCAAATAATTCAAATAACATAGCACAACTATTTATTTCTTAAATTTATAATTTGTGTTTCTTTTCTTTTGGGAGGGGGGGGGTTCAAACTTTTGGGGGGATAAATTTGTTTATGCAATCAAAATATTGAGTATTTACCAAATTTGATATTGGTCGGAGGTACTTTCCTCCAACCAAATAGAGATGGCCATAATTTTTGTGCTAGAAAGTGGCAGCCCAACTGGAAAGTGTTTTTGTGTGATGTCAGAATAGTACTTTTTTCTTTTTCTGAGAAAAAAAATGCGTGTAGACAATTTTAAAACACGTTATAAATAAAAATTTAAAACAATCACACTGATTAAAGACAAGTCATGCCCCAGGTGTAATAATCTACCTGGACAAAGCCGTTTATTGTCACATGGACGGAAGCATTAATTGCTGAATTATGTAATATTCTACATCATACAAAAAAATATGGTAAAAAATGTTACCTTGATGTTCATATTAATTGCATTTTATTATTTGCTAGTTAATAAAAATTTAATTTGAACAGGCATATTCCTTCAGAACAGATACCTGTTTGAAATAAAAATGTTAAAATTCTATTTTTTATTAATATAATCACAACAAATGACCATACGTTGCCACGGTTAAAACCGACTCTACACCTTCTTAATGGCGGACGATTATGCAGCACATGGCGGTCAAGTTCGATAACTCAGTAATCACTAATTTCTGAAAGCGTCTATAGGACGTTCCTTACAACCCATCATATTGAGGCTGCATACCAAATTTGGAATCAATCCCTCTTATAGCAGCTGAGAAAACTGACGAAAAATTCATGTTTCACTACATTTCGTAACTAAGTCCACATTTCATTAAACAGGAAGTGCACATCGGACACGACTAAAAATAAGACGTTCCTTACAACTATTCATATTGAGGCTGCATACCAAATTTGAAATCAATCCCTCTTATAGCAGCTGAGAAAACTGCAATGAAAAATTCACTACATTTCGTAACTAAGTCTACATTTTGTTAAACAGGAAGTGCACATTGGACAAGACTCAAAATAGGATGTTCCT
>MJUU01033318.1:40469-51794 GCA_002080025.1 Modiolus philippinarum | reverse complement strand
TTGGATGAAAATTTACAGAAAGGTTGCATACCACCCATAAAATGATTTTAGGGCTCACCACATGGCGATATGATTGCTGCACGAAATTTTGAAAGTGAGAGAATTCACCTTTGTATGTTTCTGGAAAAAAGGGTGAGGTATATCATTGTGTCCATACTTGTTCTCTGTCCACACCAGTATTGTGTCCACACACACTTATATTTGCACTTGCCATGTTGATTCAGGTTTCAGTGAGCAGGAGCGTAATAGGTTGCCATTAGGCGACAGCTCAAGTTCTATCTTGATCCTATTGGTTATTTGTTCTATGTCAGCTTTGACTCTTATTTTGGCTATGGATTTCTAAATGTTTTGATTTGATCTGTGCTGATGAGATGTACAATGTAAGTTGTCCAAATGGCCATATGCAGAAACTGAATTCACAGTAACTCGGGTATTTTATTATTTATTCAAAATATATTCAAGATATTTTAAATGGTTGGCTCAAATATAAAATACAAAAATCATTGAAGTTAGCAAAAAATGGTAGCATATTGTGGGAAGAGCCCTTTTTAGCTCACCTGGCCAAAGGCCATGTGAGCTTTTGCCATCACTCGGCGTCCATCGTCCGTCCGTCCGTCCGTTAACTTTTATTCAAAGATCTTCTCCTCTGAAACTACTGGGCCAATCCTAACCAAACTTGGCCTGAATCATCACCAGGGTATGCTCTTTCAAATTTGTGATTTTTATATCCATAGACCAAACAACATGGCCGCTGTTTCTAAAAATAGAACATAGGGGTAAATTGCTGTTTTTTGCAAATTACTCGAAAACCATTACAGATATCAAAATTCTGACATGGGGGTAAAAATGATCAGCATGATGAGATCTACCTGCCCTGCAATTTTGGAGAATATCCGTTCACCCGTCTTGGAGTTATTGCCCCTTTTCCGTAAAATTTTGAGTTTTTCGTAACTTCTGGTCTTATATATTGAAAATGATAGAAGATAGAAGTGAAGTTTGTACAACAAAAACTTAATAATTCACTTTGATGCTGAAGAAATAAGGCGTTCTGTTGCAAATAAATTGACCAATGAGGCCTTCGGCATACATGTATAATTGATTGACCAATCAAATACAAATGTACCTTATGTGAAAAAGAGGCTTGTGGAGAAACTTGGGACATGCATATTGGGAAACTTGGACTATTTAAAAAATCATTGTAGTATATTATTATGCCTCTGTCGCTAAGCACTTGGGGGATTAAAGTTTACCCTGATCTGTATGCCCATCAGTACTTAGTCCATCTTTTTGGTTTCTGGATGATGACTTGAGTATCCTCCATTGGATTGAAACCACACATGATCACATGCTTACTTTATATCACCAAGGACTTGACCCTCTCAATTTAGGGTTCGTACCCCCAAGGTCAAGGCCAAAGTTGCTAAAAATAGATTAAAATATTAAGAAAATTTTGGTTTCCTGGCGGTAACTTTATTACATGCTTAATAATGACACAAATAGAACCGTATCGATTTTGGCATAGGTAGTCCAAACGTCAAGGTTGCAGTTGCTAAAAATAGACTAAAATTTCAAGGAAATGTTGGTTTCTGGATTATAATTTTATATTTATTTAAATTATTTGCACATAGTTATATACCCTATAATGATTTCAGGGTTTTGATTTCAGGGAGGCGGGGGGCATCCATGTTCCATTGACACATTCTACCATTTTTAGCTCACCTGGCCAAAGGCCATGTGAGCTTTAACCATCACTTGGCGTCCGTCCGCCGTCTGTCCATCCGTCAGTCCATTAACTTTTATTCAAAGATCTTCTCCTCTGAAACTACTGGGCCAATCCTAACCAAACTTGGCCTGAATCATCACCAGGGTATGCTCTTTCAAGTTTCTTATTTTTGTGTCCATAGACCAAACAACATGGCCGCTGTTACTAAAAATAGAACATATGGGGTAAATTGCTGTTTTTTTTTTTTTTTAAATTACTCGAAAACCATTACAGATATCAAAATTCTGACTAGGGGGTAAAAATGATCAGCGTGATGAGATCTACCTGCCCTGCAATTTTGGAGAATATCCATTCATCGGTCTTGGAGTTATTGCCCCTTTTCCGTAAAATTTTGAGTTTTGCGTAACTTCTGGTCTTATATATTGAAAATGATAGAAGACAGAAGTGAAGTTTGTATAACAAAAATGGTCTACATGCCCTGCAATTTTGAAGAAAATCTGACAACCCACATAGGAGTTATTGCCGCTTTTTCTTTGAATTTTCACAATTTTTGAACATTTTTTCTTTTATTTCAAAAACTGTTTGAGATAAAGGTTAAATGTGAATTGCAGAAGTGTTGAGGTTTTCAAGAACTACAATTTCTACATATGTCCAGCAGGTTCGCACCTCATCGAAGATGGCCACCAGTGGGGAAGATAGTTTAACATAGGACCCTATGGGAAATGCATTCAAAGATCTTCTCCTCTGAAACCACTGAGCAAATGGGGACCAAATTTTGTCAAATAGTCCTTGGGTGGTCCCCTTTAAAGTTTGTGATTTTTGCGTTTTTACCTCATCCAAGATGGCTGCCAGCGTGGAGCACAGTTTAACATAGGGACCGTATCGGAAATGCATTCAAATGTCTTCTCCTCTGAACCCACTGAGCCAATTGGAACCAAACTTGGTTGCAATAGTCTTTAGATGTTTTCCTTCAAAGTTTGTGATTTTTAGGTTCATACCTCATTCAAGATGGCCACCAGCAGGGAACATAGTTTAACATAGGGACCCTATGGGAAATGCATCCAAAGATCTTCTCCTCTGAAACTACAAGGCCAAATTGAACCAAACTTGGTCACAATAGTCCTTGGCTGGTCCCCTTTAAAGTTTGTGATTTTTTCGTTCTTACCTCATCCAAGACGGCCGCCAGCGTGGAACATAGTTTAACATAGAGACTCTATGGGAAATGCATTCAAATGTCTTCTCCTCTGAACCTACTGAGCCAATTGGAACCAAACTTGGTTACAATTGTTGTTGGGTGATCCCTTCCAAAGTTTGTGATTTTTAGTTTGTTCCTCATCCACGAATGAAAATTAACATCTGCTGAACTGATTTATAGTATGAATGGTTGGTCTATAGGTGACAATGAATAAAACCAGTGACCAGGTGAGCGATACAGGCTCATGTGAGCCTCTAGTTGGGATTTCTAAGCTTTCAAATAAATTGAATAAAAATTAGAGAAACGATCTCTTACAATGTTTTATAATTTATATAGAAATTTCTGAAATCTGGATAGTTCAGTTTTCAATGTAAAAGTTGTCTATAAAGCCTTGGACTTTTTTGATTTTATAACTTTTATCTGAGAAATTATTATATCAAACAGAAATCAAGGTTTTTAAACTATATTTGTACTCTGTGTTGTCATTGTTCAAGCTTTCATAGAACCTTACAAGTGGTTTTATCTGGTTCCCCTATTCACATTGCATATACTATTATGTCCGGTTATGAATAATGACTTAATATTATTTTGATGTGGTACAAAATCTTTTATCACAGTTGCACAGTTTGCCTACATCACGACAGGAAGTAAAATTTTCTATGTGTACTCATTAGGAAAAATTGATTACCCTGTTTACAGAATGTGATATTGAAAATTTTCTGTGACTGTGGTTAGATTTTTTTTTTTTTGAATACTGAACATGGGTATTGCAATACATATAATTTTCTCATCAATTCATAAAGTGATAATACGTACAAAATAAACATCTGTATTCTGAACAATAAATACATGTATATGTGCATGCCAGTATTAAAATGGACAATAACAAAATGGTCTCCATGAATCCTTTTAATTGCCAGGCTTTATCACTATTTTAAGACAAAATAGAATGAGATGGTCAACATGATGGTGTTGTCACTTTCTTTATTATCAAAAGTATGCTGGGAATAATTTAAATGCAATCCATCATTTTACTTTTTCCCCAACTTTTTTATGCCCCGCCTACGATAGTAGGGAGGCGTATAGTGTTTGGGTGTGTCCGTCCGTTCATCTGTCCGTCCGTCCTTCCCAAGCCAGGTTTACCCTCAGGTTGAAGTTTTTTTCTGTGAAGGATGTATGCTATTATGGAAAAAAGGGGGATAGTGTGAGGTTTACCCTTAGGTTGAAGTTTTTTTTTCTGTTAGGATGTGTGCTATTATCATGAAACTTTGTATAAATACACATTAGGGTATAATTAAACAAAAATCATAATAAAATTTTATCCTAGCTACCAACTTCATGCTTCACTGGTCATGGAAAAAAGGGGAATAGTATGAGGTTTACCCTTAGGTTGAAGTTTTTATTCTGTGAAGGATGTATGCTATTATCATGAAACTTAGTATAAATACACATTAGGGTATAATTAAACAAAAAAACATAATACAAATTAATCCTTGCTACCAACTTCATGCTTCACTGATCTTGGATAAAATGGGGGTAGTATAAGGTTTACCCCAAGGTTGAAGTTTTTTTTCTGTGAAGGATGTATGCTATTATCATGAAACTTTGTATAAATACACATTAGGGTATAATTAAACAGAAATCATAATAAAATTTTATCCCGGCTACCAACTTTATGCTTCACTAATCATGGATAAAAAGGGGGTAGTATGAAGTTTACCCTTAGGTTGAATTTCTGCGAAGGATATATGCTATTATAGTGAAACTTTATATAAATATACATTAGGGTATGAATAGAAAAAAACATAAATATTTACCCATGCCACCAACTTCATGCCTCACTGATCATAAAATATGGCATTGCTCGTCGAAATAGATGTGAGGCGGGGCATTGTGTCCGTTAGACACATATTCTTTTTTAACCTGGTTTGAGAAATTGATTTTGTATTCTGTATATAGCTATAACTAGGCGAGTATAGCTTCTACATGTATCTCGGATTTTGTTATGGTGTATTGGCCCTTTGTCTGAATGGGAGTTGCAGGTATTGATGTCAAATTGGCTGATATTTGTTCTCAAAGGCAACAATACATTCAGTATGCTATATACAGTGCTTTTGCAATTCTTGTTCATTATGGATGCATTCAATCTACTTTCTATTGAAAAAGAATCTTAGTGATAATTTACCATTAGAAATTAAGAATTTATATAAGCACCAGAATGATATCAATCAAAAAAAATCTTCCATGTTAACTATCATTCATAAGAAGATTTTTTTGTAAGCTGATTATTGAACAATGATTAACAGACATTGACATGTGAACATTATTTCTATAGAAAATTATTGAATTCCTTTATATAGAGGTGTTCTAATGAGGAGTACAAATTGACCTATTACATGTCTTCCTTCATCAAGACAGCTTCATCCAATATTAATTACTACCACATGTGATATTGATAAAAATGATAATATTTTATACATGTTAAATAAGAAGACATTTTTAACATTTACAAAAAGATCGTAAATGAGTTTTGGTACTCTATTATTATTGATTCTTATGGGGTCTGATAATTATATCTCCCTCTCTTATAACTATCCAGGTTAAAATCACAATACTTTAAATTAAGGTGTATCTTCAGTTGAATTACAGAAATTGGATCTCTTTAAATTATATTTTCTACTTATGCAAATGAACTTGCATTCAAGTTTATGTCCATGTTAATATCTGCTACTGCACTTGGTAGGATCTGAATTTGCATATGCATGCATTTCTGATGATGCATTAGGGAGTTATGTAGGTCAGCACCAAGTTATTATCAGGTCATGTTGACTGACACGTTTCAATGACTAACATTCAGATTTATGTCCAATTTCATATCCAAACATCTGTCAGCAACCTGGATTTCCTCTTACTTACTCTTACTTAATTTCAGATTTTATTTATTCTATATGGAAGAACCAATGTGAGATGGAAGGCCAGTATCTTGCAAAATTAGGGCACTTTGACCTATATTCTTTGCATGATTGACTTGCATTTGAATTTACATCCCATGTTCATATCTAAGTTTACTGCATATGACATTGTTATGGTCATGATCATCTAACCACTTCTTGGATGGTAGGTCAACATCCATAAATAGTAAACCTTGTTATTGTTGATTTCCTATGTTTTATTACTGTTACAGGTGAAAGAAGAGACAGAAAAGGTCAAACCAGTTAAACAAGTAGCAGTAGAATCTACACAACCAATAAAGGTATAGTGGGTTCTCAAAATATTGTGGGATGCATCATATTGTATTATATATAGAATAATGGAAGTTTTGATTTTGATACAAGAAATATTGGCGAAAAATAATGGGACGAGCCCCTTGTGGGCGAGTCCATTATTAGAGCCAATATTTCTTGTATCAAAAACAAAACTTCTATTTTTCTTTTTATCTGTAATTAACTAAATCATTTAATAAATAAATTTGAAAATGAATGATAGTTTTCAGCAAATCGTGAAATTGACTAGTATTGATTAGTAAAAGAATTTGTACAATCCGGTAAGAGTCTCTGTAAGATGTATATTTCTTTGTTTCATTGATTCTGATTGACAAAGTAGGCATGGCCTAAGTTACTTTTTGCCAATATTTTTTCGTATTCGGGCAGTAGAAAATACTGAAAAATATTTGCTTCATGAGATCAAAGGAAACTCATGCAAATTACCGATAAAACTAAATATTTTACTGTGACGTCACTGTTTCTACATAACTACATACCATGATATTAGGAGCTACCAGTATACATATATCATTTATCATATTAAAACCCTTAAATATTGTATGTAATAAAAGTGAATTGTTCGTATATTCTTTGATATTGCCTTTCAGATGACATTGATCACCTGACTACAGATACTAGTTTGATTTTTATTTTTTTATTTTTTTTTTTTTTTTTTTCGTGCCAACTTTGACAACATTTGGCTGTATCATGGCTAAAGTACAAATGTATATTATGGCAAGATATAATGACATCAGACAATATACTCTAAGCATATATATGAATGATAATCATGTTATGCGCATGCCATCCAATAGAAACTTAACTCTATGTTTGACTGGAGTCACAGAATATGAAAAATTTGCATGTTATCAAAAAAATAAAGCATCTTTGCCCACTGTTTTGTCATTACACCTTTCCCTTAATCAGTAATGTAATATGTAAACAAAAAAGAAAAACGTCCACAAGCATATATCAGATAAGTAACTACATGAATATGACTGACTTTGAACTCATTTTTCCATGACAAATTGTGCTATATTCCACTGTCTTATATATATAGTATACTCATGATATTTTATTTTTTGTTTGTAGTCAAGTCCTGATTCAGAAGGACGGAAAGTTGATTCAGATAAACAAGGATTACAGTCAGAGATAGAGAGACTGCGAGAAGAAAATAAATCTTTAAAGGTATTAAAATTAGCAAAATATAAAACTGGATTATTTGCTTGCTTAAGTTTATTTTTATCTCGCGTATCAGAAAAACCTGCCAAGGATAACAGAATGACCTAGATGTTTTAATCGATGGTAATTAAACAGGTGCTTAAAACTAGCATACTTTTGATTCCTCTATTACATGGAGCACTACAACAACATCCACATTGGATTCCGAAAAAAAAAGAAAATGAGTCGCAACAATTTTGTTGGGTAGGGCAGGATTGGGGGAAACAAACATTTTACTTTAGGCCCAATGTGAAGAAGAATATGCATGAAATTTCTGTCTGTCCATATACCTTCACTATTTTGGCAGTATAGGTCATTTGATTTTGATGAAATGTTACGGATTTTGTGATGTATTTCAGCTTAAGGGCATATCCAATAGTTTCAGGGGAGATAAAAGCAAACACAAAAGCGCGCAATATTTTCCGGGAATATGACGTTGATAAATGTAACGTCACAAAGTAATTCCCATTGTTTCCGAGGGAAACGTAATTTGTACCTTCAAGTTTGGCGGACTTTACGAGTGTTACCGATGGGAGATTTGTAAAACATTGCATAATTCAATGATTGCTTGAAAACCAACTCGGTGACCTATGTGGTTTTTTGAGATTTTTGAGTATCATATTGTTAGAAGTACATGATATTCAAATTTCATAAAATCGACAATATGAGAAGTCTGTAAAATATTGTTGACTTGAATTTGTAATGTGGACATTTTATGCCATTTTTAGCTCACCTGGCCTAAAAGGCCATGTGAGCTTTTCTCATCACTTTGCGTCTGTCGTCCGTCGTCCGTCCACAATTACAAAAAAATCTTCTCCTCTGAAACCACTCAGCCAATTTTGATGNAGAATCTTTGTTATTAAGGTACAATTTTAACTAGCCCTTCGGGCTAGTGACTTCAAATTTTTACTAGCCCGAGACTGATTTTACTAGTCTCGGGCGTAGGGCTAGTGGCTAAAGGCACAGACTGCCATTGTTTCCGAGGGAAACGTAATTTTTACCTTCAAGTTTGGCGGACTTACAAGTGTTACCGATGAGAGATTTGTAAAACATTGCATAATTCAATGATTTACTTGAAAACCAACTCAGTGACCTATGTGGTTTTTGAGATTTTTGAGTAGCATATTGTTAGAAGTACATGATATTCAAATTTCATAAAATCGACAATATGAGAAGTCTGTAAAATATTGTTGACTTGAATTTGTTATGTGGACATTTTATGCCATTTTTACCGTTACAAGGGATACATATTCATTGATTTATAGGAATAGAAATACTTTCTCATATAGAATTATTTTTTCTGTAAATCTTTAACACCTTGACTTTGTTTTGCTGTCAGTTTGGTATCGATTAGATTGAAAATATTTTATCCATTATTTCTCAAACTAAAACTTAATTTTTTCTTGAAAAAAAAAAAATGCAAAAATAACCAAATATTAACCTCGGTTCCCATGGAAACAAGATCGGTGACCCGTTATTTTCCTGTCATTTTTAGCTCACCTGGCTATGCCAGGGTGAGCTTTTGCCATCACTTGGCGTCCGTCGTCTGTCATCCGTCCATCCGTCGTAAACCTTTTTTCAAAAATCTTCTCCTCTGAAACCACTGGGCCAATTATCCAAACTTGGCCTGGGTCATCACCAGGGTATGTAGTTTAAAAAATGTGTTAGGTTAGTCCGAGGACCAAACAACATGGATGCTGTTACTAAAAATAGAACATAGGGGTAAATTGCTGTTTTTGGCAAATAACTCAAAAACCGTTGCAGATATAAAAAATTTGACATGGAGTAAAAATTCTTCAGAATGACGAGATCTATCTGACCTGCAATTTTGAACAAAATCGGAAAACCCGTCTCAGAGTTACAGCCCTTTTTTCCGTAAAATTTTCAAAATTTATGCATTTTTTATTTTTTATTTAAAAAAACTGTAACAGATAGAGGTGAAGTGTAAATTGCAAAAATGTTCAGCATATCAAGGTCTACATACTCTGAAATTTTGAAGAAAATCCAACTGCCTGTGTTGTAGTTATTGACTCTTTTTCACCAAAAAAAATTTTTTTTCAATGCCATATGGTTATGAGTTATTTCCCTTTAAATTCTGTGTTCAAATCTTCCTTATTTTACTTTTCGCTTTTAAGTTTAAGAGAAACTCCCTGTTATCACTTTATTAAAAAAAAATTATTTGTTCCATAATCAAGAGCAAAAAAGTGTTTTTATACAAAGTTGTACATTTTTTTGCAAAAATACTTTCATAAACTATACTTATTTCACAAATTAATAATAATGGTATATAGTTGTATGTTGTATCATAATGTAAAGTTCACTTTCACATAAATATTGAAATAGCATCAGAGCTATTATGTTTGCATAACTTTACCTGCATGGCTATGCCATGGTGGTCTTCTTGCCATTACTGTGTCAGTGGTCCATCTGTCATAAACTTTTCATTCAAACATCTTTTTCTCTTCTGTGAAAGAGCTTGGGCCAAATGGAACCAAACTTGGGCACAACGGTCCTTAGGTGACCCCTTTTAAAAAAAATGTCTGGCAAGTCCGTATCATATCCAAGATGGCTGCCAGCAGGGAACATGGTTTAACATTGGACCCAATGGGAAAGCATTCAAAGATCTTCTCTGAAACCACTGCGTCAATTGGAACCAAACTTGGTCACAATAGTCCTTCGGTGGTCCCTTTAAATATTTTGTCCAGCAAGTCTGCACGTCATCCAAGATGGCCGCCAGCGGGGAACTTTGTCCAAAATTGGACAATCTTGCAAAAATCTTCTCCTCTGAAAATACTGGGCCAATTGGAACCAAACTTAGTCACAATTGTCCTTACGTGGCCCCTTTTAAAAATGTGTTCAGCAAGTCCACATCATATCCTAGATGGCCGCCAGGAGGGAACATGTTTTTAACATTGGACCCCATAGGGAAACATATTCAAAGATCTTCTCCTCTGAAAGTATATGGCCAATTGGAATCATACTTAAGCACAATGGTCCTTAATTGGTCCCCTTCATAAAATGTGTCTGGCATGTCCGCATAGCATCCAAGATGGCAGTCAGCAGGGAACATTGTTTTACCTTGGACCCCATGGGAAATCATTTAAAGATCTCCTCTGAAAATACTATGCCAATTGGAACCAAAGTGAGGCATAATGATCCTAACATGGTCTTCAAGAAAAGTGACAGTTGGTCTACGCCCCATCAAAAATAGCTGCCTGTGGGGAACATAGTTTAATTTGGGATCATATAACATCAGCAAACTTCAAAATGAGACCCTTAAACAGTCAATAAACAAATTTGAAAATGAGAACCTTAAATGTTGTGATAATTTTGACTTATTGTGTCAGCCATGACCCAAGTGAGCGATACAGGCTCTTAAGAGCCTCTTGTTGGAATCCTCGGCACTTGCTTCACAATATATCTAAAAATTGTAAAAATGACAATATAACAAGAAACTGTTGGATATGCCCTTAAGTCTCTAAAGTGCAGATAAATCGAAACATATTGAAAGTCAAAAGATGTGTAAAAGCTTGTAAGCCTGTATGATATGAATAAACTTTAAACAGGGCATTTTTCGTGACAATTTTAATTTTGCTTTTTAGCTCGCCGGGACGAATGTCTGGAGAGCTATTGTCATACCGTCGGCGTCGGCGTCGTCAGCAAAAACTTTAACCTTGCTTCTGGAATGGAGACGTTAAAAGATGGGATGTTGATATTTAGTATGTGGCTTCCTTGTGACGAGAGCTTTCTTGTGGAACCATATTTGTAGACATTTTGACCTTGACCTTGCCTCTAGGGCAATATTTAAAAAACTTTAACCTTGCCTCTAGAAGGCAGGCTTTTAGTGGTAGGGTGTTCATATTTGGTATGTGACTTCCTTATGATGAGAGCTTTCTAGTGGTACCATATTTGTAGACATTTTG
>MJUU01033318.1:27229-40213 GCA_002080025.1 Modiolus philippinarum | reverse complement strand
TTGTTACCGATATCTAACTTATGTTAATAGATACCTTTTATTTTATCCATTCCTACTGTATTTTTGTTTCTACATAACAAGACAAACTGTGGTTGGTAATTCATTATAAACAAAGATTACAATTGTGAGTCTTCATATGATGGTTGCTTTGTTGAGTATATATGCTTATTGAAATTGCCAAATATATGTCCAAATATATGGACAATGCTGACATTTTTAAAGAAATAAAAGGCAAGGATACTCATTCTTATTGTTTTCTTATTGAATTTCAAATTGTGTTGATTGAAGCAAAGAATGATGGCTTGGGTTTCTTGATTTTATGTTTTTCCTTTAAATATGTAACAGTAGAAATTTTCATGATCAATAATCGGCCAAATGTTACAGAAAACGAAGGCCAAATCTCTACAAAATAATTGCAAAATCTTGCTGAATGGGGTATAAAAAGGGATGCAACAACCCTTATAGTTACTGTTGGTTTTTATTGTCATGGAAACTGACACAAAATCTAAAATATGGAGAAAAACATTCACTTTTTATGCTGTTTTCAGCTACATTGTTTACTTATATAAGAAGGGTAAACTTTGCACAAATATATTATAGAAATGGGTATACATTATACTTCTTTAACACATGACATGAGCCTTTTTCTTTTGTCCTTGCTGTGCGTATAAATCATTTAATGTACACCCGGAGTGTGCATTCACTACCTCACTTATACTGCACAGGTCAGGGTTCATTGTACTTGATGATGTACTCACAAGGTATTTTTGTCCAAATATGACAAGTAAAAGGAAAATGAGGCTATGTCGCGGTATTCCTAGAAATCATGTAATGACTACTTTTTTGTTTGGTAATCACATAGTCATGAACTATTTTCTTTAGTAATTAAGCATTTTTTAGTATTCAAATAAATGTGATAATGTAATCATCATTTAAAATAGCACATTGGAAATCAAATAATCAGCTTTAGAACGCGCCAGTAATCATGTAATCATGAATCATTGGGAAAGAGTCTCGAAAACGAAACATGTGGTCATTTTGATTGAATTAATTTGACATTAAAGTTCAAAGTTACATTTTAAAGTTTTCGGGAATTAGGCTTCTTTTTGGATATATATTTTTTTTATTTCAAGACTATCATTAAATTATGAAAAAAATATATACTTCGGTATATTCATTTTTAAATTCAAATTGGCCCACTTTTGACGTCAATAATAAGACACCTGTGAAAGGGTCTTCCTGTGCATTTCGGTATATGATATTCAACCTGTACGGTGGGAGTGACCTGCTCACCCGACCTCCCATGTCAGTCGGGTCAAGTAAGGTCACTGATATACCGACTTGATTGTTTAATGACTATAACTTATACTCCCCCTTGAAAAGTTGGGTATATAGCGATAAGGTCGCCTGTCTTTCTGTCTGTTCAATACAAATGAGTGTACCCTCCTCTTATCTGCTACTCTTTTTAACCATTGAATAGATTTACATAAAACTGTAACACAGCCAAAATGAAGATGTGCGGCACCTATTTCAGTATTTGACTAAAATTGATTTTTGGGATTTTCCGTAGCAACACAAGGACTTAGCCATATTGTCATTAGCCAATAGATTTTCATGAAAGTTAAATACCGTCTTTGTGACATACTCCAATTTCAGTATCTTATTTGATTGATACATTTCAAGTTGTTACCCATCTCTTATCCTCTACTCGTCCGTATTTTTTTAGAAAAGGATATGGAGTAAATGCACACTAGACCATAACACACTATTAACTCCATACCTCAAATAACTTTATTGAGGTCTCTGGCAATTTCAGAAATTAATTTCTATTTAACAGCACTATGGATGCATAATTACTAAAAAAGTTTGAAATACATTGAACCAAACGAAATCCAAATAAACAATGAACCGCTGAATAGATTTTCATGGAACTTTAACACAGATTCACGTAGTAAAACATGGACTTTGCAAATAGGATTATCTTTCCTATCAGCTACTCTTGAAACACTGAATCGATTTTTTTAAAACTTTTAACACAGTCCTTGTGACATAATGTTGATATCCTCCTCTTATTTTAAAATTTTCATTTTTTGCTGTTTCTAGAAAAAAATTATGGAGTAGAGGTATCCTTTTGTGACCCACTAGGCCACAATACCTTTAGTTTAAGATAGCATCTCCTATAATGGTTAAATGTTATTCTTGAATTTAATTTAAAAAGGCATTTTTGCAAGTTCAGTGTGAATGATGATCAGGGAAATACGGGGATAAATAAGAAACATATGCCTATAGAAGCATATAAGAGTAACGTTTTGAAGGTAATACTTCATAAAGGAACAAATAAAATATTTGGTACTTGGTACAATAAATATAAATGATGGCTTTGTCTTTGAAAAAAAAACAACAACACGGGAGGGTTTGAAATACAGTAGTTGACAAAAGTATTATTACAATTTGAAAACACACGAGATACAGTGCGAAAGATGAGCACAAAAAGAGGTATTATTTTATCCGCTCACCTCGATAACCAATAATAAACACCAGATATGAAAATACTTCAGAAAATAATGCTTTAATTTGATAAAAAAAAAAAAGGAAAAGAAATCATGCAGGTGAAGTAAATAAGATAGAGGAGATACAAGGAAATCCTATACAACAATGCTAAATAATGAACTAATCTCCAAGGAACAGCTATTCATCAACAGGGAGCAAACAACAGGAAAGGAAGAATTAATGTATAAGCAGAGATTATAGGAGAAGCACACAAAGGATAAGGTGTCATAGGAATGGTTTCATCTCAAAAGAAGGAAATAAAGCTACTAAGTAAAATCTATCAAAGGGTTCATGGGTGCTGAAGGGATCGGTTAAGCTCTTTGAACCAAAGCCTATCAGAATAAGTACATCTCGGAAATGCAATTTTTCTTGTATACAGTGCTAGAGCTGTATTGGATATAAATTTAGTCTGTTGACATTATCATACACATCTCCCCTCTCCCCTGAGACGCTGTTACTTATTCGTTCCTTATTCGATTTTTATTCGTTTTTTTCTGGTATTTTGTGCTAGAGTTGTACCTGTAGTTGTGAATCCACCCTGCTTGCATGTTTATATCCGTCTCCACTCTCTCCTGGAACGCTGTTACTTATTCGTTCCTTATTCGCTATTTACTAGTTTTCGACCAGTTATAATTCGGGAATGCATTTGTCTGGTGTTTTGTGGTAGAGATGTGCTTTTATTTGTGAATTCACCCTGTTTACATGTAAATATCCATCTCCACTCTCTCCCGGGACGCTGTTACTTATTCGTTCCTTATTCGCTATTTATTCGTTTTCGACCCGTTACAACTCTGAAATGAATTTTTTCTGGTATTTTCTGCTAGATATGAGCTTTTAGTCATGAATCCACCCTGTTTACATGTTTATATCCGTCTCCACTCTCTCCTGGGACGCTGTTACTTAGTCGTTCCTTATTCGCTATTTATTAGTTTTCGACCCGTTACAACTCGGGAATGCATTTTTTCTGGCGTCTTGTGGTATACACGTGCTTTTAGTTGTGAATCCACTCTGTTTACGTGTTAATATCCGTCTCCACTCTCTCCCGGAAGGTTGTTACTTAATCATTCCTTATTCGCCATTTATTCGTTTTCGACTCGTTACAACTCGGAAATGCATTTTTTCTGGTATTTTCTGCTAGATATGAGCTTTTAGTCATGAATCCACCCTATTTACATGTTTATATCCGTCTCAACTCTCTCCTGGGACGCTGTTACTTATTCGTTCCTTATTCGCTATTTATTCGTTTTTGACCCGTTACAACTCGGAAATGCATTTTTTCTGGTATTTAGTGCTAGAGTTCTACTTGTAGTTGTGAATCCACCCTGTTTACATGTTTTTATCCGTCTCCACTGTCTCCTGAATCGCTGTTACTTACTCGTTCCTTATTCGCTATTTATTCGTTGTAGACCCGTTACAGCTAGGGAATGCATTTTTTCTGGTATTTAGTGGTAGAGGTGTGCTTTTAGTTGTGAATCCACCCTTCTCTCCTGGAACGATGTTACTTATTCGTTCCTTATTCGCTATTTATTNTATTTATAGACATTTTGACCTTGACCTTGCCCTGAGGGCAATTTTTTAAAAACTTTAATTTTGCTTCTAGAATTAAGTTGTTTAGTGATAGGGTGTTTATATTTCATATGTGACTTTCTTGTGAAGAAAGCTTTCTTTCGAATTTATTGTGCATTGAGGTTACTGGAATCCCCGGCGAGCTATGTTGTCTTCTGACAACTCTTGTTTAGCGTTAAGGGATGAATGGCAAAAATAAAAACTGTCATGAATATTTTAATGCAATTGTTTGATTTAGTAGCTTAATAGGCAACTACAAATTGAAAGGTTGTGTGAAATGAAATCTGTTTTGAAAACCACATCAAAAAGGCTGTGCAAACTTTTCCTGGTTTACAGCACAACTGGGGAAAGAAGGACAGATAACGGTCAGAATACATCCTCCAAAATGGCTTAATAAACATATTATTAAGATGTGCATGAAGGAAGATGGTCAATGTTTAATATTTGGGATTGGAAATCATTCTTGAAAAAACATTTATTTCTATGAAAAAAGGGTTAAGGTTACCTTTTTCACTGCATGTCCTCCCAGTAAAATATTACACAATTGAAGTATACAACATGATGAAATCAAAATAGAGTTAAGGTCAATTTCCCAACAACTACACTAAGGGATCCAGCTTTTGAAAAAGGGGGTTCCAATTGGTTTCCAGTTGATTTTTATTTGCCATTTTGTCAATATTTACCTAAATTCTGCATGAAATAAAAAAAAATTCCATGGAAAGGGGAGATCCAAACCCTGGGAATCCCCGTATGGATCTGCCAATGAACTACAAATTAAGGTAGATCGGTAGTCTTCCGCCATTTTTAATTTGTTATTTATGTCGTTATGGTATTATCTGCTTTTTACATATGCAAATATTTTATTTGTAATGAATCAATCAATATTGTATCCATAATACAAAATGCAAAAGACCTACATGAACTTGATTTCACATGTCTTTGTCTAATTAGATGAGGTATTGTAACTTTATAATTATATAAATTGGAAGAGGATTTTTGAAAAAGGGAGATAATCTGATAAAAATATTTTACAAAGATATCACTATGAAAATTCACATTTTACAAATTGTATGGAAAACAAAATCGGTGACCCCCATTTTTCTTTATATTTTTTGAAAGTATGTTCAAAGGGCTAACACATGAGGAAAGAAGAAAGAAATCTATGGAAAAGTTCTAAAGAAATCAACAATATACCGGGTTTTCTCTATATATTCATTAGAAATATTTGATTATTTTGATATCAGTTATTTTAAAAACAAGCACGGTGACCACCCTTTTTTATTTTTTTATTTCAATGCTTATATAATAAGGAAACTTTCCTGTAAAAATAAAGAAAATCTATGGAAAAAAATTTGGAGTACCCATCTACCTTAAATCACTATTATGTTACATCAAAATATGGCCATTGGTTTCTGGCAAAAATGTGGACAATTAAGGTAGATAGACAGTAATTTTCATATCCATGAGATTTTGTTGTCAGTCGGCACAATTGAAGAACCAATCCTTACCTGAATTCAGTAATAAAAAGTATGGGTCACCATGCTTGCTTTTTCTAGAATTGAGATCAAAGTTTACTCATTTTTAGCCATTTTTATGCCCCATCTACGATAGTAGGAGGCATATAGTGTTCGGGTCTGTCCGTCCGTTCGTCCGTTTGTCCGTTTGTCCGTCCCAAGTTAGGGTTACCCTGAGGTTGAAGTTTTTTTTCTGTGAAGGATGTATGCTATTATGATGAAACTTTATATAAATACACATTAGGGTATGATTAAACAAAAATCATAATAAAAATTTATCCTGGCTACCAACTTCATGCTTCACTGATCACGAAAAAAAGGGGTGTAGTATGAGGTTTACCCTGAGGTTGAAGTTTTTTTTCTGTGAAGGATGTATGTTATTATCATGACTTTGTATAAATACACATTAGGGTATAATTAAACAAAAATTGTAATAAAAATATATCCTGGCTACCAACTTCATGCTTCACTGATCATGGAAAAAAGGGGGTAGTATGAGGTTTACCCTTAGACACAAGTTTTTATTCTGTGAAGGATATATGCTATTATCGTGAAACTTTGTATGAATACACATTAGGGAATAATTAAACAAAAATCATAATGCAAATTTATCCTTTCTGCCAACTTCATGCTTCACTGATCTTGGATAGAAGGGGGTAGTATGAGGTTTACCAAAGGGTTGAAGTTTTTTTTCTGTGAAGGATATATGCTATTATCATGAAACTTTGTATAAATACACATTAGGGTATAATTAAACAAAAATCGTAATAAAAATTTATCCTGGCTACCAACTTCATGCTTCACTGATCATGGAAAAGGGGGGGAGGGGTAGTATGAGGTTTACCCTAAGGTTGAAGTTTTTTTCTGTGACAGATGTATGTTATTATCTTGAAACTTCATTTAAATAGACATTAGGATATAAATAAAAAACATAGCAAATATTTACCAATGCCACCAACTTCATGCTTCGCTGAGCATGAAATATAGCATTGCTGAAAATAGCTGTAAGGCAGGGCATTGTGTCCGTTAGACACATATTCTTGTTTCTCTTAAATTTACATAGAATGCATGGGAAAAATATGGAAAGACAATTTTTAGCTCAGTAGCAATTAGCTTTTTATTCATGAGAATTTGATGTGTTTTTTTGAACAGATAGTTTATGATGTAATTTATTGGTTACAATAAGAAAATGTATATATCACCATGCTTTTATCAGAGATATTTTACAAAGTTTCCATATTAAACATTATTTACAGGAAAGGGGAGTTAATTCGCAGCATGACGTTTCACATCTGTCATTGAAGTATGACGTCACAATGACAAAGCCGTCAATTTACTGTTCCAGCCCAAAAATCAAACCTATCCCCTGACAGACTCTTAATTTTTCTAATGCATGATTGAATTGCACAGTGCAACAGTGTCTATCTACCTTAAGTAGTGTCTTTTATAAATTTTAGCTTCTTTTCAGTTTATACTTGAATTTGTTTTTCTAGATATCTCCATTTACTCATAGATAGTTTGTTGTTTTTTCTACAACAGGAAAATGAAGTTAGATTACGGAAAACAGCTCTACAAGAAACTGTGTCATCAACACCAACATACACCCCTACACCAGAAAAGCAACCTGATTTAATCAGCCAGATAACAGCGTTTCCTAATATAGTTATTATTATTGTTGCATTTATAATAGGAATAATAATGGGTAAAATTCTACTGTAACTGACTACACTTATTATAAATATATTATTGTAATGTTAATTAGTGACAACAGATTGAAAATAAACACGAAAGAAAATATTTTGAATTTGAATGAATAGAATAAGGGTTTGATTTGTCACTTAAAATAGATTCTGACCAAGTAAATCACCCTGCTTGAACTTCTCTGAAAAAATGCAGAATCTGTTGGAATTTTGCCAAGAAAGTCGCAGTTCAAGAAGGGGATAATTGTTGTAATTTTATTTTTTTATATCAATCCTAATCCTATGTTAACATTTTTCATTCATTATTTTCTATGATTTTTGTTCATGTCTATTATTTATTGTATGAAAAATACTTCTGAAGTGTGAAATGTTAATGGCCAAAACATAAGAGAAGTAAATACCCTACGCCTGCCACCTCCGTCATATTTAATTGATTTGTTGATTGTAGAAATCAAACATTATTTTAAACTTGGATATCTGCATGGACTTCAGTTATGATGTTTGATAACAATTCTTCTTGGTACTGTGTTTAATATTAACCCCTGGTACTTGGTACTGTGTTTAATATTAACCCATACAATATAACGGTCCGTGTACATTGAAAATGTCTTTTAACCACGTATTGTTTTAGCTCTTGATTATTTAAGTATAATCCTAGTGCAAAGATCACATCTTTGTTTATCCATAATTAATGGAATAATCAAATAATTGTACAAAAACATGATGTTCTTTATTTCAAAACTTTATTTTTGCCGGCTAAAATTTTAAAATGTGTTCAATAAGAAAAAAAATACAAAACAATTTAAAATATGTATGTAAGATTGACCTGTGTAAAAACACAACTTTAGAGATAATAGCAATAGCCTAAAATGTTTCATACAGTCATTTAATGTACATGTTGTAGTAGTTTTGTTTGTTATGGTGCTGAGAACTAAAAAAACATAATTTTCATGGTCATTTTATGTTTGTAAAATGAAATATACTGTTTGCAGTCTTTTTGCACAATGTATAGTAATGCATGTATACACATCATATATGCCTAAATGATTAACAGTCATATTTATAAAATCAAATGTATACTCATACAAAATGTGGCACTGGATTTGTAACTTTAAAATTTGGAAAATCATAAACAGTGCCATTATCAGTGTTTCAGTGTTTAACCTTTAAACATGTGTGGAGATCTGTAAAGTTAAAACAGTAACAGATTTGCATTATAACTATCAAAAATAGTCAATTCATTATCCAAAAAATGCTGTAATTCATTCATGGGTTTTAACTTGTGTGTGAATAAATACATTAGTCAACCATTTGTTGCATATCTTGTAATATTGAAAATCTGTAAAATTATAGTATAAAGATTATGACATAATAAATCCTATCTATGTTACGTTAGTTTCTTAACTGCTTGTCACTGTAATTTTCTGATGCTTTATCATATTGATTTATGCAAAGGTGGGTTTTATTTACTATGTCAGATAAAGTTGTAAATTTGTGTTTGTTTTGTCACAAAAATAGTAGAATTTTGTTATAGTTTCTGTTTATAATTGTTTATGTTTTTGTTTTCTTATATTTAGGTATAAATACAAATAAGTTCTTCCTAATGTTTGCTGTAAAATAATATGTTGTTTAAGTAGCATAGGCAGTCAAACATGGTTATGAAAGGGGCTGCTAAAAATTGGTACATGATACAGGTCGTATCAGTTCTTTTATGGAGAATAATGATGTTGAGGAGGAGCTTCAATTAAATCCATGATGTTTAAGAAATCTTAAATTTTTCACCTACAGACTGTCTATATTCATTCACAACTGTTAGAAATGTTTAACATTCATTTATTACAACTGTTCAGTGCTCATGTGTGTACGAAAAAAAGTCAATTTTATCTAGAATTGGTATGTACATTATAACATAGCAAACAATAGTTCTATAAGGCTCTTATTTAACAACAAAAATATTTTCCTATTGAACTCTCTGTATCTGTACATGTTTTGTATCATATTTATTTCTCGCATTGTTTGTTTATTAAATAGAAATCTGAACAGGTGTGTTTGTGTAAATAGATAAATGTAATATTTTGGAATTTGAGGTATAGCATGACAAAAGTGCAAATTAGTATAGGCAAGGACTTATACTACCAAAAATGAAAGCTGTAAGAATGGTTTCCTTTCATATTAAATATGTAATGGCCCTTAAACCAGGGATTGACTATATCTGTTATATAATCAGAAATTGGTACAAATAAGGTATTCAGTCTGGAATTAGCCATTACAATTTTAAATTTTTAAATTGCATTATTTGGTTCTGCTTGCCATTTCTGCATTGTTCCTGTGGTTGACAAAATCACCCCACCCCCTTTGATATTATAAGAGAACATACACCTCCCCGAGTTTTAGGCCATATTATTTATACCTCAATCAAGTTTTGATGTAGACGGTTGTGATAAAAGCCATTGGAGAAAATCACTGAAGTGACAGCCCGGCTGTATATTTGACATTAAAAATTAGCACTTTAATAGTTGTTACAAAATTAAAACATACATGTATATATTGTTATGCAAATTCACATGTAATTGTAAACTAAAATGCTTTGGTAATCATCCCTCTGCTGTAAATTGATGATAGAGATACAGTTAAACTTTGATGGGTCGAACACCCAAGGGACTGATGAAAACAGTTCGAGCTGCAGGGGTGTTCGAGTTATAGAGGTCTAACTATGTTCAAACTTGAACAAAGGGAACAGAAAATGGGTTCAAGACATCCGTGGTATTTGAGCTTTCACAGTTCGAGCCATCGAAGTTCTACTGTATGTACTTGCCAATTTGTATGTTTGATGGTTCATCCTTGTGGTCAGGGTACTAAGGCATCATGAAAGTTTGCACACTTATTTTCTGTCAAGATCAAATGATACTTTAAACTTTCCTAACAGACTTTCAAAGTTACAAAGCAAAAATTTTGAATTGGTTCACAATGTGAAAAGAAAATATTGCAATACTTTCTATTACATGTATTTACTTTCATGGTCAAGGAACATATTCATTAGATGAGAACGAATGTTTTCCTTATGTGCATGGTATGAGAGAATTGATTATGAAATTTGCTTGTCTTATGAATAAATGGTCATGTTAAATCTAGGTGATAAAAGACTTTCTTAAGAAGTAGTAGAATTTCTTCTGATCAAAGTAACATTTATATAATTAAATATTGAATGATTTGAATGAAGAAAAAGGGTCAAGGTTAGAATAGCATCCATTAACTTTCTGTAACTAGAAAATAATACACTTTGGTGCCTTGTGTTGCATGTTATAACTGTACAGATGTGAGAAAAAAATCATGAGGTGGCATATTATGAAATGTTGAAAATTTGTGTTTTTATGCAAGTGGACAAACTTTACTTGATTTCTAGTGAGACATCAGATTAGCATTCTTAAATTTATTATACTTGCAGATATTCTAATGCAGATCTTCATTCAACTTTGACCCATTTTGTATCATCATCAGGTCCCCCCCACAAAAAAAATGCACTCATAATAATAAAGACTGAATCTGATTGGTTGATACAAAGTTTATCAAATAGAAAGTGAAACAGAATATTGTTTGATCAACTTTCATGGGAATTTCCTTCTGCCATTTTGTTCGATACTGACAGACCTGAATATTTAAATATTGTCCATTACAATTATGATTAAATAGCAGTATTTTGCATCCACTCCACCATTTTGGCTTTGTTATGTGATAAGCAAAGTCACCCCTTAACTAATCAGATATTTGGTAAAATTTATTTAACTTGATTGGTTGACAACATGTGGTGTTCTGTATGACAGCTGAGAATCTTTCTCATTCATTGCATTTCTGTACATAATTTTGTTTTGTTTTTTATTCAAATATCGAGAAATAAAGTTCCATATTGCAGAAAAAGCCTGCTTGTGAGATAGAACATGCTTGTCTAATGAAGATATCTTCCTAGGAAAATGTCTGAAGACTTGTTGACTTTTTCGTAATTGTCTTGATCTTCTCTATGATGAATAAACCAACAGTTAATTGCAACTATAACCCAACTGAAATTCTGCTAAAAATGATAAAACAAAATATGATGACATCGTTGAGTTATTTCAATCAATCGCAAATTATTTCATCGATGTTGTTCTTGCAAAAATTTTACCCTCCCTGGAAGTGCTGGCAAGCTGATGAACTTAGGTCTAGGTAGTCAATTTGACAGGAATGCAGTTTTCATTGTATAAACAGAAAGATGGCATTTTATGTCTCCTTCTTATAAAAAATTTACAATGTACTTACCGGTACTTCAGGATGACTGTTCTTTCACGGAAGCACATACTTCTCCGTAATGTATTGAATATGTAGCTTTTCTCTACTAGATTCATAAGTTCTTTGTCTGTTGAATTAACTATACACATACAACACTATGGCTTTGTTCTTTTTTCCTATCTATCTTGATTTTGTTTCCAGTAATAAAACTGCTTTATTGTGCAATTTGTTATTTTTAATTCCTGTACAGTATGTAAGTTGACTCTGCAGTGAGAGAGAAACGTAATGGTAAATAAGTAATCATTTGTAAGGTAACACATTGAATTCTGGCTTTAAATGTAAAGTTTATTAAGCAGATATATATTTCTTTTCTTTTTATGAACACAACATTTTTCAAATGAAAGGTGTTTCACATCTTCAGCACATTGCCTCATTTAAAACACCTATTAATACTAGTATAGCAATACAATATGGCAACATGGACTTAAAATTTACCACCTCTGTTTTAATAAGTATTCAATGAACATCAGTTTTCATGATGTATAAGAAATTCAAAATTAATTGTGATATCAGAGGATATGTTACAAGTTGCAAATTCTTTGATATTTAGCACAAATTGATAAAAATGTTCAGAAATATGAGTGCAGCACCAATCACATTTTCACTATGACTTCTGAATTATATCAAAGTGCTTGGAGCACTAATGAACAGATCATAAAACTCTGAATTATTCATGTACACGTATCTGCAAAGGAAATATATAATGTTTTTCCATTACTCACCAAAAAAATGTTATAGATACAGATATACAACTGCTTAGTTCATGTTCCATGGGACAATAATGTCGCAATATTGATATTATAGAAGAGTCCCATATGAAATATGAAAAATGTACAAGTCATTTAGTTTGTTAAATAAACTTTTATGAAGGTTTCTTTGTTGTGCTTTTAATTATATACAGAAGAGTTCGTTTATAACGAACAGGCTTATAACGAAGTAAATAAACATCCTGGTCCCAACACTATCACAACAACGTATGTTTGAAGGCTTATTACAAATTTTTAGCTCGCCAGGACGAATGTTCAGAGAGCTATTGTCATACCCCCGGTGTCGGCGTCAGCTAAATTTTAACCTGGCTTGTGGAATTGAGACCTGAGTAGCTAGGATGTTGATATTTGGTATGTGACTTCCTTGTGATGAGAGCTTTCTACTGGTACTATACTTGTAGACATTTTGACCTTGACCTTGCTCTGAGGGCAATTTTTAAAAAACTTTAACCTTGCCTATAGAAGGTAGGCTTTTAATGGTAGGGTGTTTATATTTGGTATGTAACTTCCTTATGATGAGAGCTTTCTTCTGGTACCATACTTGTAGACATTTTGACCTTGACC